>JANVCC010008311.1:0-63877 GCA_025345505.1 Todiramphus chloris collaris | reverse complement strand
CCTGCCTTCCTTGGCAGACACCTGTCTTTCAAACCAAGACAGAGGTGCAGTGGGTATAGGAGGGCTCGACGAGACATTCTCAAACCTCGGTGGATCGCGAAAAGGATTGAGAGGAGCTCTTGGATATTGAAGAACTGGAGTTTCTCGCATTTGCAGGCTCATGTCATTCAGTTTCGTTAAAACTTCCCTCAGTAGCCCCTCCACCCCTCCTTTCTCTTCCCTTTGCTCACTAGGCGTGGTGATAAACCCAGGAGAGGGAGGGGACGCTGGTAAGGCAGGGCATGTTCCGGTTTCAGGTCGACAATCCAGTCCGCCCACTACTCCATTTGGTCACACAGTTACTTCCGCATTCCTGCCAGATGCTGTACTGCTGCCAGACCGATCACTGCCATTCGCGCCGGCAGGTGTCACCTCCCCACAAAAGGAGGGTTTAGCATTCCCTCATAAGCTGGGTACCGGTATGCGCATTTCAAAAGGAATAAGGAGGCAGAGGACTCGGTATTCTCATCCTCCTCAGGTGAACACGAAGTGTTAGGGGTTAATGCCGCAAAAATGGAGGCAGCTGCAGCACACTCCCCTTTCATAGATTGCAGCATCTCCTTAATCAGCTTCCATAAAGTAGAATATTTGAGTGCTTCCTTCGCCTCTTTTCCCCTGTCGCTAATGTCATCCCATAGGCCACTCCCTATGGCTTCCCAGGTGGACAACTCTAATGCTGTACCGATCCCGGGGATCAAGTTTCTTTCTGTTGCCCAGAGCAATAGCCCTTTTAAAGTCTGAGTTTCATATTGGATCCCTCTCGTAGAGAGGATATGTTGGAGGAGCTTCATCACGGCTTCTTCCTCTTTAGTGATAGCCGGCCCCATCTCCTCCCCGACCGCTCACTTGCCTTAGCAGCGAGATTCAACTCTGTCGTCTATGTTGAGGTGCACCTCTGTCGTGCGTCGGGCTGTTCCGCACGTAGTCGCCAGGGCAGCAACTGCTTTTGGTCGGCTTTCCACTATCCATCTGCCTTCTTCACGCCGTTATTGCAGCTTCAGCAGCTACTGAGGGTCCCTGTTCGGGCGCCACTTGCGGGAGACCATAACGGACACTCACACACAGACCAATGTGATCAAGTGAATGCCATTTATTATGGGTTACATAGTTGCTTATATATCTCACTATTCCTAACATGTACTACTAACCTCTACATGATTGGTCACTTTGTAAAAAGCTATGCACTCCTAATTATACATGATTGGTGACTTCTGGCTGTCAACACGGCAGGCACACAGCAGTCTTTTCCCTTATCTTCCTTCTTGGATTCAGGGAGTTGTTCTTCTCTTAGCTATCTTCCTCCCTCGCAGCTGTGGCCGACCTTGAGGCCTCATTCTTGCAATAAATTCTGTTAGCTTATGAAGGCTGGATTGATCACATGTCCGTTGCTAGACAAAAACTCCTCTACACACTTCATATCACCATGACTTAGATGCTCAGATATTCACCTTTGACACAGGCATGATAAGAGGCATAGACGTCATTCCTCTGATAGTTAAGGTGGAAGAGTTACAATGGTTCACTGAGAGCAAAAGAAGGGGTGGCTCCACTGTGATTTAGTATGTCTAAGCTCCTTATGATAAGAATTTACAATGAAACATGTTTTATCATCGGGAGCTAAATCTTTCTTACAGTGCGAGATTTGTGCATCAGTGGAATGGGCTTCCTCAATAATAAATCTAGCAGAACGTGTCCCCTTGGAATCCCAGTACTGAGGAGGAAAATCGATAGTTACCACAAGAGCTCTTAATTTACATGCTAGGCAAGAGGCAGCAGCTGAAAGAAGAGATATGATCTAAATGTTGAGTTGCATTTGTTTAATTAAAAAATATTTTATGAGCCTGATTTAGTTAAATTGAAGCAATGTTTTTGGTTGAGATTTGTAGGGATTTATAAGAGTAGGTGCTGGGACCTTGGACTTGCTCAGGGTGTATGAGAAAATTTGAGCAAGCTGCATGAGAAAATCTGAGGGAGTTTATGCAAGGACGCCGCATCCCTAACCACAAGAACAAAGAGATAAGCAAGGAATGTAACAAGTTTCAGGGACTTGAGCATGACTTGTAACAAGCTGAAGGAACTTCTGCAAGATAGCACGGACTTGAACGTCAATATCGGTGACCAATAAGGAATGAAGGAGGCTGCATGATCGGCGCGTGGACAGGTATAGGTGACCAATTGTATTAGTTAGGCGCTTCGCGTGATGCGTGATCGGGACAAGCAAAATGTATATAAGCTACTGCATTTGTATAATAAATGGAGCTTGATTCCACATCATATTGGTGTGTTGTTCATCTCCGCTCACCCTCGGGCCGCGACAGTAGGATAGAAATAGTTGTTAGCTAGAAGTAGTTATGCTAAGGCCTGCAAGACCGAAAAACAGCCGACACTGCCCCGACCTTGCGGAGATAAGACTAAGGATGAGAAAAGCAGAGCACCTGGCAAAACAGGAGGATAAGAGGAGAAAACCAGGGTGCTGAAGGAAGAAACCCAAGAGCCAATTAAAAGTGTTTGAAGTGCGCATGGACAGACTCTGGGTTTGAGTGTGGGGCCAATTAGAAGTGACCTGGGTGCGTGATCAGTATTGTCTTGTGTATAAATATAGCCTGTTGTACTTAATAAAGTGACTTCTGATTACAACCATATTGGCTGTGCTGTCAGAGTCTGTCCCTGCATGCTACAGAGATTCTTGACCCAGGCTGGTGGGGTAGGCTGATGCACTGAAGCCTGATTTCAAATAATGGAAGGGATGCCCATAAAGAGAGTAAACCCAGGGTAATTAAAATGGTGCATCGCACACATAGAAATATTGGTGGTGTGCTGTTGGGATCCAGCCCTCTTACACAAACAGCTGCATTGTACCTACACTTACCAACATGCAGAAAACAGTTATAACCCCTGTGAAAGACACAAACCCTTCAAAACCCTTGAGGAAACTATATCTACCTTCTTAATATCCTTCACTGTGACCCTAGAAACCAGTGGACAATTCAATTATCTGTATCTCAACTTCCAGTCTACAAAATTAATGTGATATATTGTGTTTGAGATTTGAATCGTAGCTCTGGGGGCAAGGGGAGAGCAACAGATTTTGATACCATCTCCCAGAATACACTTCTAGCCAAATTGACAAGATATAAGCTGAATAAACATTCTAAGATGGGTGTGGAAAATTAGTTGGATTGACAGTCTTATAGGGTGATGGTGAGTGTTACAAAGTCCAACCTGTGGCCAGCTGCCAGTGACAAGCCTCAGGGATTTTTATTGCGGACAATACTGTTCAAGCTCTTTATTAACAACCTGGACAAGGGGATGGGGTGCCTTCTCATTAAGCTTGTGGATGATATCAGGTTGGACTGAGAGTTTGATATGCTGGAGGGCAAAGCTCTTATTCAGAGGAACTTCAACATCCTGGAGAAATGGGATGGCAGAAAATTCCAAAAGTTGAGTCCAGTATCTGGGATGGCCTAACACAGAATCACGGAATGTCAGGGGTTGGAAGGCACCTCGAAAGATCATCTAGTCTGTCGCTGTTTATACAGGGAGCGAAGAGATGCAGCAACACAAAATCAATAAAGAGAGAGCCAGGAGAGGAAGAAGATCCTTTAATTTATAACCACGTTTTATATACCCTAGCCCCATAGGGTGACTGATCAGTGATCACCCATCTCCTAGGGTGATTGGCTAAAGTCTTACAACATCTGTTTCAAAATATTTCTCCAATGTACCATAAACAGAACTTAGCAAAACACCAGGTGTTGGTCTAGCTTACAAAACACATCCTACTGCTTTTCATAAAAGGCAGGACTTTCATTGAATATTGTGAGAACCTGCAAAAATACCTCTGCTAGCAGCTTTTCAGCATCCACACTAGTTCAATGCCCCTGCCAGACCAGGATCACCTATACTAGATTACACAGGAACACGTCCAGGCGGGTTTTGAATATCTCCAGAGAAGGAGACTCCACAACCCCTCTGGGAAGCCTGTTCCAGTGTTCCATCACCCTCACTGTGAAAAAAATTACTCCTCGTGTTTGCATGAAACTTCCTACGCCTCAGCTTCCACCCATTGCCCCTTGTCCTATCATTGGGCACCACCGAGAAGAGCCTGGCTCCATCCTCCTGGCACTCACCCTTTACATATTTATAAACACTGATGAGGTCACCCCTCAGTCTCCTTTTCTCCAAGCTAAAGAGACCCAACTCCCTCAGTGTTTCCACAAAAGAGAGATGCTCCACTACTTTAATCATCTTTGTGGCTCTGCGCTGGACTCTCTCCAGTAATTCTATGTCACTCTTGAACTGGGGGGCCCAGAACTGGACACAGTACTCCTGATATGGCCTCACTAGGGCAGAGTAGAGGGGCAGGAGAACCCCCCTCGACCTACTAGCCACACCCCTTTTAATACACCCCATGATGGCATTGGCCCTCTTGGCCACAAGAACACAATGCTGGCTCATGGTCAGCCTCCCATCAACTAGGACCCTCATATCCTTTTACCCTTCGCTGCCTTCCAACAGCTCAGTCCCCAACCTATACTGATGCCTGGGGTTGTTCTTTCCTAGGTGCAAGACTCTACACTTGCCCTTGTTGAATTTCATTAAATTTATTCCTGCCCAACACTCCAGCCTGTCCAAGTCTCACTGAATGGCAGCACAGCCTTCTGGTGTGTCAGCCACTCCTCTCAGTTTGGTGTCATCAGCAAACTTACTGACAGTGCACTCTCTGCGCTCATCCAGGTCATTGTTGAATATGTTGAACAGAACTGGTCCCAGCACCGACCCCTGTGGGACCCCACTAGTTACAGGCCTCCAACTACACTCCATCCCACTGACCCCAGCTCTCTGGCTTCTTTTCTTCAGCCAGTTCCCAATCCACCTCATTACCTGATAATCCAGACCACACTTCCTCAGTTTATCCAGAACGATGCTGTGGGATTGTAGTGGGTCTGGCTAAGCTGCTTTTCTCCATACAGCCCTCATGCTTCAGTAGGGGGAGCTAGAGGGTGTTGATAACACACCCGTGTTATGACTGCCAGTGCTCACACGGCACCAGAGGCTGGGGGGGGAAAGATGGGGGAGAGGATACAGCCGACCCGAGCTGACCAGAAGGATATTCCATACCATATGACATCAGCTCAAATATAAAGGGAGAGGGCTGGAGGAGGATGGAGGGGCATTCAGTTTGTCCTCTGAGCAACTGCCACGTGTTCTGGAACCCTGCTTCCTGGAGTCAGCCTGACATCACCTGCAGATGGGAAGTAGAGAATAACACCTTATCTATCATAACCCATGTCTCTTTTCGTCTTATTCTCTCCCTGTGTGCCGTGCTGACGGAGGTGGGGGAAGTGATAGAAGGGCTTGGTGGGCACCTGGTGCCCAGCCAGGATAAACCCACCACAGTTCTTTTTTGGTGCCCAACGTGGAGCACGACCAGCAGTTTTTCTATTGCTTGCTTTAGATATTAGTAGAATAGACTATTAGATTAGTCAGGGGATCCATGTTTGAAAAGGAGCTGCAAAGGGGAGAAACACAGCCACGACCACGTGCCATGTGAACTGGGGTAAGCCAGACCACATGGTGCTGCCGAACAAGGTTGCAGTATTCATCACACAAAACTAGATTACCCTGTAACTGTTATTCGTTTTTTCACCCTTTCCTCTCGATGCCCTCAAGCCCCACGTTGGGCGCCAAAATCTGTCTGGGTTTGAAAGACAGGTGTCTGCCAAGGAAGGCAGGAGTCCCCCTTGGAATGGAAAAATGCAACCCCCTCCCCACCGAATGTTTGTAATTCTGAAATTAAGGGGCTTTCAGGCAAAGATATGAGGAATAGGAATAACCGTTCTTTACTAAATATATATATAACAAGGCAAACAAACAACAATAACTATGGCAGTAACAGCAAACAGAGCCAGGAACCCAGTGCCAACCTCTCGGGCGGCTCCCGGTGAGCAGAGAGGGCGCGATGGTCTCCCCGCCGCTCCGGAGCCAGCTCAGTCCTCACGTGGCAATGGCCGACGAAAAGCCTGTGTCACGAACCCCCTTGGGCAGCCGATCCCGGTGTCCAGCAGGATCCTCGGGAGACAGCAGGGGTAGAAGGAGAAGCAGGAAACGCAGCAGGGACGACCTCTCTCCAAGCTGATCTCGGTGTCCCGCTGGATCCTTGGTAGGCAGCAGGGAGAGCAGGAGACGCAGTGGGGATGAGTTCTCTGCACCACGAGGGCAGCTTCTCCACACCTCGAATGCAGGGAGCAAAAACAAGAGCCCTAAGGGCTCCACCCAACCCCCTTTATTCGGCTGGCTGGACCCCTCCCCCTGTGGCCAGGTCGTTTTGTCTCTCTTAAGTACAGCAATTTAACTCCCTGACAAACAAGTATAGAAAAACTCTTTAAGAGAAGAAGGAAAACAGAATAACTCCGCAAAACCCCAACAATAACCCAACTGTGGAAACTTTTTCTTCCTGGCTTCAGAACTTTAAAGAGAGTCTTGGCACCTTCACGTCCCTAAGGGCTAGCACCTTGGATATCAGGAGTCCCCCAAGGAATCAGTCAGTCAGAGGGAAAGGGTGCCCGAGGTGTATGCCACATGGTGCACTCAGGTTCTTTCTGCGTGACCAGGGAGAGGACACGAGGAAGTGGGATGGTGAACCTACCTTTAAGCTGGAAGGATGTGTACAGGAATTGAAAGGGAAGACAGCCGTTAAAAAGGGGCCATCGAAGAAGTCCATTAATGTAGTCAGTGTCGAAATACAAGAAGGCAATTGACGATCTCGCAGATATGGGAAGATTAAAATCGCCTCCACTGAGCCTGATGAGGGGACTTCTGGTTTGATGCAGCAAGGGTCAGACAGTGAATATTCTGACCAGGAACAGGAATAGAGGAGCCCTGCCTCCAGCCGGGTGAAGGAAAGGGACAATCAGATCTATTGGACTGTATGGATCCTAAATCTTGGCACGTCAGATCCACAAAGGTACAAGCCCTTGGTCAATACATGCACACAGTGCACTTGAATACCATCAAAATGCAGAGGAGTTGAGCCCATAAGCATTCCTGGGGTGACAGGTGGATCCCAGCAGCTGATGGTATTGGAGGCTGAAGTGAGTCTAACTGGTAGGGAGTGGTACAAACACCACATTGTGACTGGTCCAGAGGCCCCATGCATCCTTGGCATGATAGGAGAGGCTATTCCAAGGATCCAAAAGGATACCGGTGGGCTGTCGGTATTGCTGCCTTGGACGTGGAGGAAAGTGAATAGTTGTCCACCTTGCCAGGTCTCTCAGAGAACCCTTCTATAGTGGGGCTGATGAAGGCTGAAGAGCAGCTGGTACAAATGGCTATGATGATGGTGCATCGGCAGCAATATCGTACCAACAGAGATTCCCTGATCCCGTTCCAGAAATTGATTTGTCAGCTGGAGAGTCAGGGAGTGATCAACAAAACTCATTCGCCTTTCAACAGCCTTATATGGCCTGTGCAAAAGACAAATGGAGAATGGAGATTGACAGTGGACTATCGTGGTCTGAATGAAGTTACACCAATGCTGAGTGCTGCTGTGCCAGACATGCTGGAACTTCAGTATGAGCTGGAGTCAAGTGTTATGCCACAACTGACATCGGTAATGTGTTTTTCTCCATTCCCATAGCACCAGAGTGCAGGCCACAGTTTGCCCTCACCTGGAGGGGAGTCCAGTACACCTGGAATCAATTGCCCCAGGGGTGGAAACACAGCCCCACCATCTGCCACAGACTGATCCATACTGCACTGGAGGAAGGTGGGGCTCCAGAGCATTTCCGGTACATTGATGACATCATTGTATGGGGCAACACAGCAGAAGAAGTTTTCAAGAAAGGGAAGAAAATAATTGAAATCCTCCTGGAGACCAGTTTTGCTATAAAGCGAAGCAAGTTGAAGGGGCCTGCGCAGGAAATCCAGTTCCTTGGAATAAAATGGCAGGATGGGCATCGACACATTCCAATGGATGTGATCAATAAGCTAACAGCAATGTCTCCACCAACCAACAAAAAGGAGACACAGACTTTCCTGGGTGCTGTGGGTTTCTGGAGTATGCATATTCCAGATCACAGTCTCATTGTGAGCCCGCTGTACCATGTGCCCGGAAGAAAAATGTCTTTAACTGGGGCCCCGAACAGCAACATGCCTTTGAACAAATTAAACAGGATATTGTGAACATAGTAGCCCTTGGGCCAGTCCGGACAGGACCAGATATCAAAAACATACTCTACAGCGCAGCCGGGAAGAATGGTTCTACCTGGAGCCTCTGGCAGAGTGCACTCGGGGAGACATGAGGCCGACCTCTGGGTTTTTGGAGTCGAGGATACAGGGGATCTGAGGCCAACTATACTCTGTGGATGCTGAAAAGCTGCTAGCAGAGGGATTTTCCTAGGTTCTCACAATATTCAGTGATATTTCCTTTCTCACACGAAGGAAAGCAGAATAACTCCCCTAAACCCCAACATATTACATGGATGATATCCTGGTGGCAGCATTCACCCAGGACGAGCTGCTGAGGATACAGCCTCAGCTGCTCGCTGCTCTGCATTCCTACGGGTTGCAAGTGGCTCCGGAGAAATTTCAACAGCATCATCCTTGGAAATATTTAGGAGTCAAAATTTTGGACCAAACTATATAACACCAAGAGGTGCAATTCTCGGATTCTATTAAGACCTTGAATGATGCTCAGAAATTGCTGGGTATCATCAATTGGGTACGTCCTTATCTAGGGCTAACCACAACGCAACTTTCCCCGCTTTTTAATATTTTAAAGGGGGACCCCGATTTGAATTCACCTCGGAAATTAACTCCGGAAGCGCGACAAGCGCTGCGGGAGATGCAACAGGCTGTTTCTGCTCGTCAGGTTTATCGAGTGGATCCCTCCATTGATATCACTGTTTTCATTACTGCTCCAGACCTCCATCCCACAGGTATCATTGGCCAGTGGAACACACAATGGCCTGACCCTTTGCATATCCTATAATGGGTCTTTCTGCCTCATCAGCCGAAAAAGACAGCACCCACATTGTTTGAATTGATCGCTTCTCTGATAATCAAATGCTGCCAACGGTGCTTGCAATTAATGGCAGCAGATCCTGCAACAATTTTTCTTCCAACACTGCGGAATACTTTGAGTGGAGCCTTGCCAATAGTGCTCCTTTGCAAAGTGCGCTGCAAAACTTTTCAGGGCAGATCTCTTATCAGCTGCCCAGCCATAAATTACTGCAGCTGGCAAAAAAGACCAGCTTCACCTTGAAGTGAGGGGGATAGTATTCTGCTTGAAAGATAATGAAGCAAGTTGAGCAGCCATTCTTATCCTGAGGCCTCCTGAGATAAACAGGAGACAGGATGTTGAGGCCTTGAGGCTTGACAAACTTTATGGGCCTTAGCTCATCTTGCATGGCTTGTAGATAAGGGAAGCTAACTCAAGACAGGGAGGAATAAAGAAGAGCCTCCCCCCAGTCTTGTGATCTCTGACTCATCGCAACTCTGCATCCTGAGACAAAAGGTGAAAAGTACACTGCGAGGAAGACTGAGAGCCTTCCTCCAAAAGACCCCTGAAGACCCCGGCCTACAACCACCAGATGGCATTGCTCAAGTGCCAATGGGAGGAGGCCTATGATAATGAGTTGCCGGAACTGATTATAACAATCCAACCCCATATATTGAATATGTATCTAACTCTGCATATGCATGCTTTGGTGTAAATAAATACCTGCTCGATGGACGCTTCGGTGTGCAAGTTAGGAGGAACGATCCCCCGTGCACCCGGTGACGTAATAAACATACCTGCTTTATAACATTTTATGGGTTGCAGAGTTTGTTTTCCGCACGTCAACCTTACGGATAAAAAACAGGTGCTGGTTCAAGGAACCACCGTCTTCAAGGATGGTTCTGGGAAAACAGAGAAACCCATTGTTTCCTGGAAGGAGGGATCTGAGTGGCAGGTGCTGGAAGGCCATGAGTCAGGCTCTGCCCAGCTGGTTGAATTGAGGGCTGTTGCCATGGCTTTTCAGCGATTCTCTCACGTACCTTTGAATTTGGTTACTGATTCTGCTTATGTAGCAGATATAACTGAACGCTTGGATTGATCACTTCTAAAGGAATTGAATAATGCAGCTCTGTTTTCACTATTGCAAACTTTGTGGTGTTCAATTCAAGCTCGAGCGCATCCATATTACATTCTGCACATTTGAAGTCACACCAGTTTGCCAGGTTTTATAACAGAAGGCAATGCCAGGGCTGACATGCTGGCCAACCCTGCGTGGGTAGCGCCTCAGCCTGACAAAATTGCATAAGCCAAGGCATCGCACGGTTTCCTCCATCAAAGTGCACATACCCTGTAGAAGCAGTTTCATTTAACGCCAACTGAGGTTCGTGACATTGTCAGCGCTTCTGCTGACTGTCACAGACTTGCTGCACCTTTGCCACCAGGGGTAAACCCCAGAGGCCTAAAAGCCTTGCAGCTTTGGCAAACGGATGTAACGCACATCCCTGAATTTGGCCGGTTTAAATGTGTGCATGTGTCTATTGACACTTTCTCCTCAGCTATGTGGGCTTCTGCTCACACTGGAGAGAAAGGCCGTGATGTCATTGCCCATTGAAATATGGCTTCCTCGGTCCTGGGTGTACCATCTACTGTGAAAACCGATAATGGTCCTGCCTACGCCTCGCAGAAGATGCGGCAGTTCTCGCATCTATGGGGCGTAGACTACATTTTGGTATTCCGCATTCTCCTAACAGCCAAGCTATTGTTGAATGCGCTCATGGCACTTTGAAGCATGTTTTGGAGAAACAAAAAGTGGGAATGCATGGAGAAACCCCACAGGGACGACTAGAAAAAGCTTTGTATACAATTAATCATCTCACAGTGCCACCAAATTCAAATAATCCTGTTATCCTGAATCATTTTCTCTCTTTGCAGTCTTCAGGGGAGACGCACTTGCCCTGGGTGAAAGTCTGGGCATGGGATCTATTTACCAACAATTGGGAAGGCCCGCATGAGCTTATTGCTTGGGGTCGTGGGTATGCTTGCATTTCCACAGATACTGGGGTACGGTAGCTACATGGAAAATGTGTTCGCCCTGACCTGCAGCACCAGAGGCAGAACAGGCAACCTCCAAATGCTGACCAGAATGCAGACCCTCCAAATGATGACCAGAATGCAGATCATCAACCGAATGATCCTTCTGGTGATGACCAGGATATCAGCCATCAGGCGGATGGGCCTTCCACAAGAGACTGGGATGGTCCATCCACAAGCAGAGACTGAAATTTAAGTTTCTTTTGTTATGGAGTCAGAAAGTTAAAGCCCTTAAGGCTATGTTTAGAACTAGATGTAAATTTCTATTTAATATTAATACATGGTAGAATTGTGATGTAGAACTGGTGTAGTGGGTCTGGGTGAGCTGCTTTTCCCCATATAGCCCTCATGCTGCAGCACTGAGAGCCGGAGGGTGTTGATAACACACCCGTGTTATGACTGCCAGTGCTCACACGGAACCAGAGGATGGGGGAGAAGATACAGCCAACCTGAGCTGACCAGTGGGCTATTCCATACCATATGACATCAGCTCAGCTATAAAGGGAGAGGACAGGAGCAGGATGGGGGGGCATTCTGCTTTGTCCTCCAAGCGGCTGCTTCGTGTTTCTGGAGCCCTGTTTCCTGGACTTGGCCCGACATCGCCTGTGGACAGGAAGTAGAAAATAACATGTTATCTATCATAACCCACACCCCTTTGCTTTGCGTCTTATTCTCTCCCTGTGTGCTGTGCTGAAGGGGGTCGGGGGGAGTGATAGAAGGGCTTGGTGGGCACCTGGTGCCGTGCCAGGGTCAACCCGCCACAGTTCCTTTTTGGCGTCCAACGTGGGGCACGAGCAGCTGCTTGCTTGCTTGCTTGCCTGCTTGCTTGCTTTAGATACTAATAGCAAACTCCTGTGCAGGCCACGGAGTTTGCGTGCACCGCTTATCTGGTGTTTTTCTAAAATGTTTACTGAAACAATGTCGCTTTGCTTTTGCACTGATAGCTTCCATGTGCTGGGGAAGCTTCTGTCTGGGGAGGATGAAAGGACTCGGGAGCACCCTGACACAAATAGTAACGATGTGTTTCACACTGGCATCGGTGGCTTTGCTGTGTTGGGGGGGCTACCTTGGGGAGAAAATGATTGAATACCTCTCTCTCTTTCTACCGGAAATAGATGTAGATGATTTATTCGTGCATGCTCCCAAGGTCCTTGTCCACCCTTACGTGAGCTTCTTGATACTATTAATCAATATCGTTGGCCTAATCTAGGTTGTGTGTAGTCTGGTCCCAGTTTGGCCTGAGAGGAGACAAGTTTCAGGTGGGGTGGCACCAAAATGTGCCCTGAGACGGCCTGTGGCAAGGGGTCTGTCAGGATTTGGGCAGGTTCGTAGGACGGTTGTCACCTCCAGTAGCCTGGGACTTTATGCCTGAACAGGCAAGCAACCCTGGCAAGCTGACACAGAATTTAATAGAAGGGTGCCTTGTCTACCCCGATGAGAACCAGCAGCTCTTAGCACTGTACTGGGGCCTGGCCTGTGCCTATCGAGCCACAGTTGAGTACTCTCAGAGGACTGTGGTTGAGGTAGGGACCCAAACTGCATCCGAAGACACCGGAGTTGAGATAGGGATTGCAACAACAACTGCCAAAGTAGCCCCAGTAGTGAAAAAGAAGCAGTGGACAAGGAGAACAACAGGCCCCTACCCTCGGTTAGTGAGGGATGTGGAAGAGAAGGAAGAACATGACCAGGAAGCTGGGCCCTCAACAGGAAGACTGGAGGAGGGGGTGACAGAATTGAGGCAGGAGGCAGAAACCACCCGGTCCCTGACTTCGTCAGAACTTAGAGACTTGAGGAAGGATTACAGCCGCCAGATAGGTGAACGGATTGTTACCTGGCTGCTTCGATGCTGGGATACTGGGGCTGATACCCAACAGCTGGAAGGTAAGGAAGCCCAACAGCTGGGCTCCCTTGCTAGGAATCGTGGCATTAAAAAAGGAATTGGAAAAGAGGCAGCAATTTGCAGTCTCTGGGGACGGCTCCTTTCAAGTGTCAAAGCAAGATATCCATTCAAGGAAGACTTAATGAATGCCACCTCCTCAGGAAAATGGTCCACTGCTGATGAAGGTATCCAGTACCTGAGGGAACTAACAGTACTGGAAGTCGTCTATGGGGATTTAGATAATGATGAGCATCCTAAAGATCCAGAGGATGTTCAGTGTACAAGGGCCATGTGGAGGAAGTGATTAAGAATGCACCGGCATCATATTCTGCCAGCTTGGCAGCAATGTATTATCCACAAATGGATAATCCAACCGTGGAAACTGGTTCTTCCTGGCTTCAGAACTTTGAAGAGAGTCTTGGTACCTCCACGTCCCTAAGGGCTAGTGCCTTGGATATCAGGAGTCCCCCAAGGAATCAGTCAGTCAGAGGGAAAGGGAGCCCGAGGCGTATGCCACGTGGTGCACTCTGGTTCTTCCTGTGTGACCAGGGGGAGGATATGAGGAAGTGGGATGGTGAACCAACCTTTAAGCTGGAAGCCCGTGTACAGGAATTGAGAGGGAAGACAGCTGTTGAAAAAGTGCCATCCAAGAAGACCATTAATGCATTCAGTGTTGAAGCACAAGAAGGCAATCGACGATCTCGCAGATACGGGAAGAATAAAATCAACTCCACCTAACCTGATGAGGGGACTTCTGGTTTGACACAGTAAGGGTCAGACAGTGAATACTCAGACCAGGAGCAGGAATAGAGAAGCCCTTCCTCTAGCCAGGTGGAGGAAAGGGACAATCGTATTTACTGGACTGTGTGGATCCGATGGCCTGGCACGTCAGATCCACAGAGGTACAAGGCCTTAGTCGATACAGGTGTGCAGTGCACAGTAATGCCATCAAAATACAGAGGAGCTGAGCCTATAAGTATTTCTGGGGTGACAGGGGGATCTCAGCAGTTGACAGTATTGGAGGCTGAAGTGAGCCTGACTGGTAACGAGTGGTATAAACAACCCATTGTGACTGGTCCAGAGGCCCCGTGCATCCTTGGCATAGATTATCTCAGGAGAGGCTATTTCAAGGATCCAAAAGTATATTGGTGGGATTTTGGTGTTGCTGCCTTGGAGGCGGAGGGAAGTGAACAGTTATCCATCTTGCCCAGTCTCTCAGAGAACCCTTCTATAGTGGGGCTGATGAAGGTTGCAGAGCAGCTGGTGCCAATGGCCACGACAATGGTGCATCGGCGGCAATATCGCACCAACAGAGATTCACTGATCCCTATCCAGGAATTGATTCATCAGCTGGAGAGCCAGGGCGTGATCAACAGAACTCATTCACCTTTCAACAGCCTTATATGGTCTGTGCAAAAGTCAAATGGAGAATGGCGATTGACAGTGGACTATCGTGGTCTGAATGAAGTTACACCGATGCTGAGTGCTGCTGTGCCAGACATGCTAGAACTGCAGTATGAGCTGGAGTCCAAGGCAGCCAAGTGGTACGCCACAATTGACATCGCTAACGCATTTTTCTCCATTCCCATAGCACCAGAGTGCAGGCCACAGTTTGCCTTCACCTGGAGGGGAGTCCAGTACACCTGAAATCGATTGCCCCAGGGGTGGAAACACAGCCCCACCATCTGTCACAGACTGATCCATACTGCACTGGAGGAAGGTGGGGCTCCGGGAGCATCTCCAGTACATTGATGACATCATTGTATGGGGCAACACAGCAGAAGAAGTTTTTAAGAAAGGGAAGAAAATAATTTAAATCCTCCTGAAGGCTGGTTTTGTTATAAAGCGAAGCAAGTTGAAGGGCCCTGCGCAGGAAATCCACTTTCTTGGAATAAAATGGCAGGATGGGCGTCGACACATCCCGATGGACGTGATCAATAAGATAACAGCAATGTCTCCACCAACCAACAAAAAGGAGACACAGGCTTTCCTGGGTGCTGTGGGTTTCTGGAGAATGCATATTCTAGATTACAGTCTCATTGTGAGCCCGCTCTACCATGTGACCCGGAAGAAGAATGACTTTAACTGGGGCCCCGAACAGCAACAGGCTTTTGAACAAATTAAACAGGAGATTGTGAACGCAGTAGCCCTTGGGCCAGTCCGGACAGGACCAAATATCAAAAACATACTCTACAGCGCAGCTGGGAAGAATGGTCCTACTTGGAGCCTCTGGCAGAGGGCACTTGGGGAGACACGAGGCCGACCCCTGGGTTTTTGGAGTTGAGGATATGGGGGATCTGAGGCCAACTATACTCCATTGGAAAAGGAGATACTGGCGGCATATGAAGGAGTTCGAGCTGCCTCAGAAGTGATCGGAACGGAAGCACAGCTCCTCCTGACACCCCAACTACCAGTGCTGGGATGGATGTTCAAAGGGAGAGTCTCATCTACACACCATGCAACTGATGCCACATGGAGCAAGTGGATTGCATTGATAACACAACGGGCTCTGTGGGAGAGTGGCTACAGGGTAAGGGTCATGTTCCCATGCAGAGACTTCCTGACGAGGAGCTGCACAGGCACAGGCACAGGACACAGATAGTGTAACAGAATAGCAAGGTCAGATTGTTCCTTGAGAAAGGGAGTTCTGCAATAATATTATGCCTGGGGCCTAAGATATGAGGAGCTTCACCAGCTGCACGACCACAGAGATAAGCAGCTGGGCAGGTCTGACTTTTTATAGCCTAACCAATAATGAGCTTGCTTTTGCACTATGTATGAGCCTCATTAATAACTGTATAAAAGAGTGTTGGTCTTAACAATAAACGAGATTTGCCTGATTGCTCACATTGAGTGCCGTAATTCTCCCACCGTCTACAACAAATGGTGACCCTGATGACGACCACGACATGATACTGATGGTCTGAACACGCTCCGACGTGCCAAACGGACGTCTTCACCAAAGAGACGGTGCCAAGGGAACGGATCCCACCGCAGCAGGGATGGCAAAAGCTGGAAAGGCAAGAAGCTACACAGCAGGGCACCCGGTGGCCTCATAGGAAAGTCCATGGCCGTGAGGTGCTGCTGGTGACCTCGTAGCTCTGCAAGAGCGCACACTGAAGGTAAAATGGAGAGGCAAGCAGCATATGATTTATTTCCCTGCTTCTTACAGAAGCAACAGGTTAAGGGCATAGACTTGCGAAAAGATCTCCCTGGGCTGTTAGCTTATGGGTATGCGCGAGGATGCTTTATAAACTCCCATGAGCTTAGTGAATGGCATAAATTTGGGGATATACTGCGGGAGGAGATTTTAGAGGACGATAAAACCGTGAGGAAATTAGGGAAGCAGTGGAGGATAGTACATAATGAGCTTTTGCAACATCGGGCGGAAGAGAAAGCTGCCCACCAAGCGTCGGCAGCTATGGGGAGGAATAGGTTGCTAGAGGGAGTGAGCGATTGTCCCCTACCCCCCCGCTGTGTCCACTTTCCTGCCACCACCTCCTAGCCAAGCGCTCCCCCTGCCGGATCTGCCGGATCCGCAGCCATCGGCTCCGCCAGCACAGGGGCCGGATCCGCAGCCGTCGCAGCGGCCGGAACCGCCGCCTCCACCCGGGGAGGAGGCCGTCCCTCTTCCCGGAGCAGACAGTGATCTAGGGGCGGCGAATGCCCGAGAAAGACGGGAGGCATGGGCTGCTCTAGATCGGGAGATTATGGGATCCGGGGATAACGAAGCGGCTGATTCTGTCCTAGAGGTGGTTTGCCCGGTAATATTTACGCCGACAGCCAGGGGAGGGATGACTGCCACGGTATCGGCACTCGATTGGAAATGGCTGGCTCAACTCCGCTCCAGTGTCAGCCAGTTCGGCGTCGCTAGTGAGCCCTTGAGACAGATGATCGACTATCTGTGGGGGACGCAGATTCTGTTGCCCTCAGATTGTCGAGCGATCATGAAGCTCATCCTTACCCAGCACCAGCAGCTACTTTATAATGCCCACTGGCAAGCGTATTGCCAAGAATCTGTAGCTGTGCAGAGACAGCCGGGTGATCCGCTACATGGGCTGACTCTCGATGAGCTGATGGGTCTGGGAGTCTATTCCCGGGTTGAAGCCCAAGGCATACTCGGTCCTGACAAGTTGAGAGAGGCAATGTGATTGGTCCAAGCTGCTTTTTATAAAATCAAGGCCCCCGGAGGGGTTCCTAGTTACATGGGGTTAAAGCAGGGCAAGGATGAACCATTTGGGACGTTTATAGATAAAGCTGCTAATGCAATCGAGCAGGCTGGGGTTCCTGAGTACATGAGGGGGGCATTGTTAAAGCAATGCGCTCTACAGAACTGCAATGCAACCACCCGAGGAGTTCTAAATACCTTGGGGGCGAATTGGACCATAGAGAAAGCGTTAGAGCGGATGTCCAATATTCCTGTTGGGTTGCAGGCCTTTTTAGTGCAGGCCGTTATGGAGCTTGGGGTAGGGCTCAAAGAACAGGCAGCAGCTGCGCAGACACAAGTGTTAGCTGCTCTCGCACCCCTACAAGCAATGGCCATGGGCGGCAGCTGATCGGAAAACAGGAAATCCAGCGCACCAGGACACCGCGTGATGACACAAGTAGCAGCCATCAACGCCTCAGCACAGCCCCCCCCCAAATCTGCTACCGCCGGGAGCCTCGGACTGGACCTGGCAGCCACAGTAGACGTCAACCTGCTAACAACATGTCCTGAGAGGGTTTCAACAGGAGTGCATGGTCCACTAGTCATTAATGATCGGGCCATAGGAGCTCTACTGCTGGGACAATCGTCAGCTAGCATGATGGGACTATTTGTGCTTCCCGGAGTTATAGATGCGGACTACACTGGGGAAATATTCGTGATGGTGTATACCATTTCACCGCCTCTGAGGATTGAGAAGGGACAGCGTATCTCCCAATTGGTGCTATTACCACAGCTTACGTGTGGTCTACCCCCATTATTGAACAGGGACAGGGGTAAGCAAGGCTTCGGTTCGACCGGAGGACTTACTTCGCTTACCATGGACTTAACCACCCAGCCCAAACAAAAGGTGACTATCGCCTATCAGCGACAAGAAATTACGCTGGATGGGCTTTTGGACACTGGGCCGGACTCAAGTATTGTTGCTCCTAAACATTGGCTGGAGAACTGGCCCATGCTGCCCAGTATGGTTACATAAAGAAAAAATCGGGCAAATATCGGTTATTACATGATTTAAGGGCAGTGAATAAGCAAATGGAGCCAATGGGGGCGCTGCAGCTGGGTTTGCCTAATCGGTCCATGCTCCCCTGACATTGGCCCTTATTGATAATTGACCTCAAGGACTGTTTTTTCACTATATCCCTACACCCCAATGACACCCGTTGCTTCGCGTTTACGTTGCCAGCATTAAATCGAGCCGAACCTGATAAGCGGTTCGAATGGACGGTTTTACCGCAGGGGATGCGTAATTCCCCGACCTTGTGCCAGTTGTATGTGGACAATGCCTTGCAACTGCTGAGAAGGGTTTGGCCTCAAACGGTGATCTATCATTATATGGACGACATTTTGTTTGCCCAACCACACCCGTTTTCCCAGAATCAGGTAGAGGCCATACAACAACAGCTCGGTGCTGCCGGCTTGAAAATCGTGCCAGAAAAGGTGCAACGATCCTCCCCTTGGAAATACTTAGCTTGGACTCTTACGGAGCAAGTAATTACACCCCAAAAACTGACTCTGGACATTAAGATTGAGACTGTGCATGATGCCCAGAGATTACTAGGTGATCTGCAATGGTTGCGCCCCATAGTCAGCATACCCAATGAACTATTAGAACAATTGCGACCCCTTCTGAAGGGTGCGGACCCAAAGCGGCCGGTTCGGGTAACGCCCCGTGAAAGGGAGACTTTGGACCGTATTGTCGACTGTGTGGTCCACGGAGAGGTCCGGAGGTGCGACCCGGACCTGCCCATTGACCTTACCATATGGTTTGGGGAGCAACATCTTATAGGGGCATTAACCCAGTCCTTAAAGAAAACGGGGGAGGAGTGGGCCCTGGAATGGGTGTCCCCGCCGTTACAACAGAATTGCACCTTGGTATCGGAATCCAAAATCTGGACTCTGGGAGGGTCCAGCAAAGGTGTTGTATTGGGGGCGTTGGTATCTTTGTGTTTCTGCACCTACAGGTCCTATTTGGGTTCCTGCAAGATGGACCAAGGCTGCAACAACGAATGAGCGTGATACCAGCTCGATTTTAGGGTCTCGACCAGAGGACACTGACGTGGCGACTCCTCCTGGCCCTTCGACCGCGCTTGAGCAACCTGGTGGGAGTGCTTAGCCCGACCCTGGACTGGAAGGTTGAGCACTGTTCCAGCACTGACCAGCTTTTCCACGTATCAGCCTTATTGCCCACCATCGAATTTGTAGACTTGTCTACACATCCCTGCAAGGGGTACCTTGAAAGAAACTGTGCGGCCAGGGTACTCCTAGATTGTGGGCAGTGTAAGCAATCGCTGTGGGTGCAAGAAACTTAACCATGAGGGTCGTGGTGCCCCGTTATTCGTTATCATTAGGTAGTTCTTAGTTATCATTTATTATCCGCTTATTAGTTGTCATTTATTCGCTAATAGTTTTCATTTATCAGTTATTAGTTGTTAAGTTAGTTGTCAATTATGGTAACCCTGGTAACGTTAATACTGTTCCTACCAGTCTCGCTAGGAACTGGATTACACAAAATTGACCCAAGAACAAACTTGTGGGTAACCTGGGCCAAGAAGACTAACCGTACGGCATTTTGCCTCTCCCTTGCATCAGCATCCGATCCTTTTTGCACCTGTCTGTTAGGGGTCCCTCAGACTAACATGACTTTACTGTCATCAGCCCTAGCTAAATTTTCTACGGGAAATTGTACCAACAGCACATCGATCGCGGAGTGCTCCGGAAAGTTACTGTCAGGCTTGAATACTACGCTCCCATGGGATCCCCAGGAACTCAACCTGGCAGGGTCGGAAGCTATTGCGGATATTACAGGGAATGAAGGCAATGTTACTTGTGTGAAGCTTGGCTCTTATGTGTATCAGAGGTCACAGAATATTACCTGGCTCACACCACATAATGCCATCTATAATCGCACGTATTGTGGTGGTCCTGTTGGTCCCGTGAGTCGGTCTTTGACAACTTCAAGGGTACTACAAGTTACGGTTGGGGAAGAAATGATACAAGAATTTGGGCTAACAAGAGTGCTCTTGCATTACCAGATGGCATATTTCTCATATGTGGAGACCGTGCCTGGCAGTTTGCTTATGGTGGTCCCTGTTATTTGGGCTCTTTAACCCTTTTAGCCTTAGATAAAGCCATACTAGCTAGCATTAGTCAATCACGGAGCAAGCGGGATCTTTCCCAGTTACCTGCTGATTGTGGATGCTGAAAAGCTGCTAGCAGAGGAATTTTCCTAGGTTCTCACAATATTCTGTGAGAACCCTGCCTTTCTCACACGTGTTATGAGAAACAGTAGGACGGTTTTGTAAACTAGACTAGCACATGTTGTTTCGATAAGTTTTGTTTATGGTACGTTGTAAAAATATTTTGAAATAGGTGCTGTAGGACTTTAACCAATCACCCTAGGAGATGGGTGATTACTGACCAATCGCCCTATGAGGCTGGGGTATAAAAATGGGGTTGTAAATTAATAAAGTTTCTTCTTTTGCCTGCTCTTGCTGAATTTATATGTTGCTGCGTCTCTCCGCTCCCGGCATAAACAGTGACAGCTGATTGTAATGATAAGGTTGAATTATGTCCTGCCACAGCCCAGCGGCCCAGATGGGTTTTCCTTTGCACTGCCAGTTGCTTCGTTTCCATTGCTGCAACCACCCCCACAGGGCATTTGCCACCATCCAGGCGTCAGTGTAGAGATAGAGCACTGTCCACTTTTCTCGTTTGGCAATATCTATGTCTAGTTGGATGGCTTTCACTTCTGCAAACTGACTGGATTCACCTTGTCCTTCAGCAACTCCAATGACTTGTCGTAGGGGACTCCACACAGCAGCCTTCCACTGTCGATGTTTTCCCACAATGCGACAAGACCCATCAGTGAACAGGGCATATTGCTTTTCATCATCTGATAATGTGTTGTATGGTGGGGCCTCCTCCAAAATCTTTGCCTTCTGGCCAGTTCCTGATCACTTCCAGGATCCCTGGGCAACTGGGGTTCCCTATTCGAGCCCTGTCGTAGACGGTGGGAGAATTACAGCACTCAATGTGAGCAATCAGGCAATTCTCGTTTATTGTTAAGACCAACACTCTTTTATACAGTTATTAATGAGGCTCATACATAGTACAAAAGTAAGCTCAGTATTGGTTAGGCTATAAAAAGTTAGACCTGCCCAGTTGCTTATCTCTGTGGTCATGCAGCTGGTGCAGCTCCTCATATCTTAGGCCCCAGGCATCTTGTTGTTGTAGAACTCCCATTCTCAAGGAACAATCTGACCTTGCTATTCTGTTACACTATCTGTGTCCTGTGCCTGTGCCTGTGCAGCTCCTCATCAGCAAGTCTCTGCATGGGAATGTGACCCTTACCCTGTAGCCACTCTCCCACAGAGAGGCCTGCGAGGTTGACTACATCACTCTCCCACAAACCCACCAAGGTAAGCGCCACGTACTTACAATGGTGGAAGCAACCACTGGGTGGCTGGAAACGTACCCAGTTCCCCATGCCACTGCCCGGAATACCATCCTGGGCCTTGAAAAGCAGGTTTTGTGGCGGCATGGTACTCCAGAAAGAATTGAATCAGACAATGTAACTCATTTCCGAAATAGCCTCATGGATGCCTGAGCCAAGGAGCACTGCATGGAGTGGGTGTATCACGTCCCTTATCATGCACAAGCCTCTGGGAAGATTGAAAGGTACAATGGTCTGTTAAAAACCACATTAAAAGCATTAGGGGGTGGGACCTTTAAACAATGGGACAAACATCTAGCAAAGGCCACCTGGTTAGTTAACACCAGAGGATCTGTTAGCCTTCCTGGCCCTGCCCAAACAAATCCCCTGCCTGTTGTGGGAGGAGATAAGGTCCCTGTAGTGCACACCGGGAGGTGGTTGGGGAAGGCAGTGTGGATAGCTCCACCCTTGGGAAAAGGCAAACCCATTATTGGGATTGTCTTTGCTCAAGGACCTGGATATACCTGGTGGGTAATGCGGGAGGATGGTGAGACCCAGTGTGTACCTCAAGGAGATTTGACTTTGGCAGAAAGATAATCTGGAATGTGAGTTGTATGTTGCAGGAAATGATGCTGTAGGAAGGAGATGAAATAACAGAAAGTGAATTTGGTGAAGGACCAGATGAGTACAGCAAGGACCAAGATCTAGCCGGTCTTGGTGCCCGACAATCAGACATACTACTTCTATCCAGAACATCCACCTTGACAGATGAGACCCAAGTCATCGAGTGAAGGAATCTCATGTAATGAGGGACTATCTGTTAAAGGACTGGGGATTGTAGCTGATGATAATGTATTGGTTGGGTTTAGAGATGGCTTAAGTATGTATTATGTGGGGCCTGAGCATGACGCAAATGGTATGGAATAAGGGGTGGAGATTGTAGTGGGTCTGGCTGAGCTGCTTTTCCCCATCCAGACCTCATGCTGCGGCACTGGGAGCTGGAGGGTGTTGATAACACACCCGTGTTATGTCTGCCAGTGCTCACACGGCACCAGAGGATGGGGGAGAAGATACAGCCAACCTGAGCTGACCAGTGGGATATTCCATACCATATGATGTCAGCTCAGCTATAAAGGGAGAGGACAGGAGGAGGATGGGGGGGGCATTCTGCTTTGTCCTCCAAGCGGCTGCTTCATGTTTCTGGAGTCCTGCTTCCTGGACTTGGCCCAACATCACCTGTGGACGGGAAGTAGAAAATAACATCTATCATAACCCACACCCCTTTGCTTTGCGTCTTATTCTCTCCCTGTGTGCCGTGCTGAAGGGGGTTGGGGGGAGTGATAGAAGGGCTTGGTGGGCACCTGGTGCCATGCCGGGGGCAACCCACCACAACTGGGTTTGGTCAATGTATCTCCCATGGCATTGCTGGAGAGTCTCTCTGCCCACTTTTAAGCAGCATCTGATTCGGGCTCTGTTTGGTAACTGGCCTTTACGAAGCAGATCCTTTATGCTGCGTTTGTTCTCCCTTCTGCAAGGTCACCCGCAGAGGATTGCAAACGATGCCTTTTTAGTCTTTAAATAAAAAGGGGGAATTATGGATACTGAATAGATGCTAGCAGAAGGATTTTCTCAGGTTCTCACAATATTCGATGAGAATCCTGCTTTCTCATGCATGTTATGAAAAACAGTAGGATGTTTTTTGTAAGCTAGACTAACACGTGGTGTTTTACTAAGTTCTGTTTATGGTATATTGGAAAAATATTTTGAAGTAGTTGTTGTAGGACTTGATCCAATCACCCTAGGAGATGGGTGATCACTGACCAATCGCCCTATGGGGCTAGGGTATATAAAACTGGTTTATAAATTAATAAAGTGTCTTCTTTTGCCTTCTCTTGCTGAATTTGTGTGTTGCTGCATCTCTCTGCTCCCGGTATAAACAGCAACACGAGTAGGGCAATGCTACGGGATGAAGACATCCCTGCAATGTGGTGGCATCAAAATGTCTGCGTTACCCTGGCACGCCATCTGAATCTGACGGGGTTCTGTGTCTCTTTGTCACGACTCCTGTCTCCATTTCACACCTGTTCGATTGGGGTTCCTCTCAATGACATGGAGGCCAGCTTGAGTAGAGGAGATGGACATTTTGGGGACATTGCCTGCCCACTCATGCTTTTATGTTAATTCTAACAGGGACGCTTTCACTTTTGGTATCAGATGTTGCGAGTATTAGACACACTATGCTGCAGAATTAGGCTGCCATTGATTTCTTGCAAGATGATCACGGCAGACGTGGGATTTTTGGCCTAGATGGGTTGTTCTCTCAATGGGGAACCGAGGGGTGAGTAAAAGGCCTGCTGAAACAGGCTTACTAGTATTGGCAATTGCCATAATTTTATTGAGTGTTGTTCCATGTGTGCTGTCTTTGCTGCAAAGGGCCCTGCAGTGGGCAGCTAACATGGCCTTTTTGGCAGAAAAACAAAAAGGGGGAATTGTGGGGGACCTCGGCGGGACCAAGGGTTTCAAGCAATACTCTGACCTTGGAAGGATTACAGTGTTCCCATGAGAGAACAAGGAGAAACAGAGAAACGAGGAATGTAAGGAAGTTTGAGGAAGCGCTAATTGCAAAGCAAAGCATATGTGCTATCTCGTGGGTAGAAGATAAGTTCTTTAAACACCAACCAATAATAGGTGAGAAAAACAACTTTGGGCCAATGAAGCAAAGACGCATCTGTACAAGTCTGAGCGAGGATGGGTATAAATGCAGTGGCATAGAGCAATAAAGTGCGTTTTGTACTTTTTGTGCCCTTTCTGTGTCTCTGTGCTTTTGGGGCTTTTCTGCATCTAATGTCATTCGTCCGTCTCAACAGCGACACTCTTAGTATGAAGCAATGTAATTCTCTTGGCTTCAGTGAACTAATGCAAGTTAATAACTCTGTTATTTGAATCTACCTAACTGAAACAGCACCTGCACACAAAAAAAAACCAACCCCAAAACAACACAAAAAACCCCACAAAACAAACAACAAAAAACATAACACCTTACAATTAATGTATTAAAAATAAATCCCTGTGCTGAGGGGTATATTTCTATAAGCCTTCCTCCATTTTCCATACAGATATGCACATTGTGTAAATTATTATATTCCACATGATGTCTTGTGCATAGAAAATGCAAAGCTCAGGCATTAATAATAATCAAAAAAGCACCAAACCCAACAATAATAATTATTACGGAACCAATTTAAATGATGGCAGCAACATGTGGTTTTGAAACCCTGCAAGTGTAAAAGCTTTGTTTTATGAGCCTGTAGACAGTCCTAGTCTTAAAAATAAGTAATGTTCTTTCCAGTTCATATTTCATACAGAAAAAAAAAAATCACAGAATCACAGAATCACTCAGGTTGGAAAAGACCCGTGGGATCATCGTGTCCAACCATTAGCCCTACTCTACAAGTTCACCCCTAGACTATGTCCCCCAACACCACATCCAAGCAATGTTTAAACACATCCAGGGATGGTGAATCAACCACCTCCCTGGGCAGCCCATTCCAATATTACACTACCCTTTCTGTGAAGAATTTTTTCCTAGTGTCTAGTCTAAACTTACCTTGTTTCAGCTTTAGGCCATTCCCTCTGGTTCTATCCCTAATTACCTGAGAGAAGAGACCAGCACCAGCCTCTCTACAATGTCCTTTCAGGTAGTTGTAGAGAGTGATGAGGTCTCCCCTCAGCCTCCTCTTCCTCAAACTAAACAGACCCAGCTCCTTCAAACAGTCCTCATATGATCTATTTTCCAATCCCTTGACCAGATTCGTTGCCCTCCTCTGCACCCACTCCAACACCTCGATATCTCTCTTGTACTGAGGTGCCCAAAACTGGACACAGTACGCGAGGTGAGGCCTCACCAGTGCTGAGTACAGGGGGACAATCACCTCCCTACTTCTGCTGGTCACACTATTTCTAATACAGGCCAGGATGCCATTGGCCTTCTTTGCCACCTGGGCACACTGCTGGCTCATATTCATTTGCCTGTCTATTATAACCCCCAGATCCCTCTCCACAAGACAGCTCTCCAACCACGCTTCCCCAAGCCTGTAGCTTTGCATGGGGTTGCTGTGGCCCAAGTGCAGGACCTGGCACTTGGCCTTGTTGAAACACATACCATTAGCAGTGGCCCAGCGATCCAGTCTAAGTCTCTCTGGAAAGACTCCCTATCCTCACGCAGATTGTCACAATCGCCTAACTTGGTGTCATCTGCAAATTTACTGATGGTAGACTCTATGTCCTCATCAAGATCATCAATAAAGATGTTAAATAGAAACGGTCCCAGCACTGAGCCCTGAGGAACACCACTTGTGACCTGCTGCCAGTTGGATTTAGTACCATTGGCCACTAATTTCTGTGCCGGTCCGTCCAGCCAGTGCTTGATCCAGTAGATCGTATTCTCATCCAGGTCATGAGCAGCCAGTTTTTCCATTAGAAATCTATGGGGAACAGTGTCAAAAGCCTTCTGGAAGTCCAGGTAGACCACATCCACAGCCTTTCCCTCATCCAGTACTCGGGTCATCTTGTCATAGAAGGAGATCAGGCAAGATCTGCCTTTCCTAAACCCATGCTGACTGGCCCTGATCCTCTGGTTGCCCTCTATACAGCTTGTTAGAGCACTCAAGATGATCTGTTCCATGACCTTCCCTGGTACCGAGGTCAGACTAACAGGTCTATAGTTACTCGGATCTTCCTTTCTGCCTTTCTTGTAGATGGGTTTCACAGTTGCTAACCTCCAGTCCATTGGGACCTCCTGTCTTGGTTTGAAAGACAGGTGTCTGCCAAGGAAGGCAGGAGCCCCCCTTGGAATGGAAATGCAACCCCCTCCCCTCCGAATGCTTAGAATTTTGAAATTAAGGGGCTTTCAGGCAAGGATATCAGGAGTAGGAATAACAGTTCTTTACTAAATATATATATATATCAAGGCAAACAAACAACAATAACTACGGTAGTAACAGGAAAACAGCACAGGGAACCCAATCCCAACCTCTCGGGGCTCCCGGGGAGCAGGGAGGGAGCCAGCTCAGTCCCCACGTGGCAATGGCCGACGGAAAGCCCGCGTCACGAACCCGCCTGGGCAGCCGATCCCGGTGTCCAGCAGGGTCCTCGGGAGACAGCAGGGGTAGGAGGAAAAGCAGGGGGTGAAGCAGGGACGAATTCTCTCCAAGCTGATCCCGGAGTCCAGAGGATCCTTGGTAGGCAGCAGGGAGAGCAGGAGACGCAGCAGGGAGAGCAGGAGACGTAGCAGGGGTGAGTTCTCCGCACCACGAGGGCAGCTTCTCCTCCCCCAATGCCGGGAGCAAAACCAAGAGAGAGAGCCCCAGGGGCTCCACCCAACCCCCTTTTTCCGGCAGGCTGGACCCCTCCCCCTGTGGCCAGGTCCTTTTGTCCCTCTTAAGTACAGCCATTAACCTTCCTGACAAACAAGTATGGAAAAATTCTTTAAAAGAAGGAAAACAGAATAACTTCGCAAAACCCCAACACCTCCCCAGTGAGCCAGGACTTCAAATAAATAATGGAAAGTGGCTTGGCAAGCATATCCGCCAGCTCTTTCAGCACCCTTGGGTGTAACCCATCCGGTCCCATAGATTTGTGTGCATCCAAGTGGTGTAGAAGGTCCCTGATCACCTCCTCTTTAATCATGATGACCTCATTCTGCTTTCCCTCCTTGTCTCCCAGCTTATGAGGCTGGATGTCCATGGTATAGCTCGTTCCACTACTGAAGACTGAGGCATTAAGCACCTCAACCTTCTCCTCATCCTTTGTTACTAAGTTTCCCTCTGCATCCAATAAATGATGGAGATTTTCCCTAATTCTCCTTTTGTTGTTAATGTATTTATAGAAACATTTTTTATTATCCTTAACAGCCTTAGCAAGGTTAAGCTCCAGCTGTGCTTTGGCCCTCCTAATCTTCTCACTGCATTTCTTCACATCTTTATAGTCTACATAAGAGACCTGTCTTCTCTTCCAAAGGTCATAGACTCTCCTTTTGTTTTTGATGTCTAACCAAAGGTACCTATTTAGCCAGGCTGGTCTCTTTCCCCACCTGCTTGTTTTTCGGCAGGTAGGGACAGCGTGCTCCTGCGCCTTTAAGACTACTCTCTTGAATTATGTCCAGCCTTGATGGACTCCTATATCCTTCAGTACAGCCTCCCAAGGGACTTTGTCAATCAGTCTCCTGAACAAGTCAAAGTTTGCCCTCTGGAAGTCCAAGCTGGCAGTTTTACTAACCCCTCTCCTTGTTTCCCTAAGGATTGAAAACTCAATCATCTCGTGATCACTATGCCCTAGATGGCCTCCAACCTTTACCTCCCCCACAAGTTCTTCCTTGTTCACAAGGAGCAGGTCCAGAAGTGCACCTTCCCTGGTTGGCTCATTTACCAGCTGTGTGGAAAAGCTGTCCTCCATACATTCCAGGAACCTCTTGGATTGTTCCCTCTCTGCTGTGTTGTATTCCCAGCAGATATCTGGGAGGTTAAAGTCCCCAACAAGCACAACAGCAAGTGACTGTAAGATTTTTCTCAGCTGCTTATAGAAACTTCGTCCACCTCACTGCTCTGATTGGGGGGTCTATAGCAGACTCCCACAACTATATCAGCCTTATTAGCCCTTAACTTAATCCAAAGAGACTCAACCCCATCTTCACTGTACTTGACTTCTTATGTCTCATGACATTCTCTAACATACAGGGCCACTCCACCACCCCTCCTTCCCTGTCTATCCCTCCTAAAAAGCTTGTAGCCTTCAATTATGGTACTCCAGTTGTGTGTGGCATCCCACCATGTTTCTGTGATGGCCACAATATCATAGTTTTCTTGGAGCATCATGGCTTCAAGCTCCCCTGTTTGTTGCTCATACTTCGTGCATTGGTATAAAGGCACTTCATCTGGGCTGGCTGAATCATCCTCTTATGCGACTCCCCTTTGACTCCTATGGGGTGTCCCAGTGCATCGCCACTGGCTTTCCTCAGGGTAACAAGTATAGAGCCCTTATTTGGATTCCATTCCTTATCCCCTAATGATCCGCCCCACTGTTCATCACAACCAGTCGAAAAAGTGAGATTACTGACCCCCTCCCGCTTCAAATCTAGTTTAAAGCCCTATCAATGAGCCCTGCCAACTCCTGCCCCAGAATCCTTTTCCCCTTCAAGTGCATCCCTTTAGGTGCTTGCAGCTCCAATTGCAGCTCCAAAAATTGCATATTTAATTAAGATGTATGGCTTTCAGTAGGACTCAGCAAGGATAGAAAAACAGCTTCAGAGTGTAAAAAAATAACAATTAAAAATGGGGAAACATGATTGTCTTTAGTTCCTACTGCCTCCTTTACAGGGTTTCCCATGGCCTCAGTCAGAAATAGGAACTTAATATCTTTAAAAGGGCATTATTCTTGTCATAAAATGTTTATGGATCAAGATGAAACTCATTTTGATAAATAATCTCTTTCTGTATATTGGTCGGGGGGGGGGGGGGGGTGTCAAATCAAGACTCCATCCTGGAATTAGGGCCATTATCATTATCATTATCTGGTTGTATTAATAAGCACATCAGTGCTTTCCAGGCATTCTCTGTAGGAATATGTAACTGGAACAAATTTTCAGAAAAGGATATTTACATACTAAATCTCACCTTAATAAGGGTAGTGGACACTCTGGCATATAGAAAAATGGATGAGTTGCAGTCATATTTCCAATTGTACATTCAGTTGTACAAATCCACATATAGGATTTCATCCCATTTTTCAGTTTTCTGACAAAACAACATCAACTGTATTATATTTCAAAGTTCCATTTTCAGGCCACTTTTCTTCATCCTCTAATTGATATTGTGGCCACCATTGATTGCAATAACTTTTTAATTTATCTTTTGTCATATGGTCCACACAAAATTTATCCCAAAGTTTCAGGATGCATCCTAAGGGAGAGCAAAGGGTTATTTCTTGAGAAGCAGCAGTGCCCATTTCAGTACCAAAAATAATCCAAGTTCCTTACACTATCTGTTAAAACATATAAACAAAAAACCCAAGGGATTTCTCCCTTTGTTAAACAAATACAAAACAAGGGACATCTCCCCTGATTACCAAAACAAGTGTAGGAAAACCCTACAGTGTATCTTCCCTGATACAACGCAACAAAGATATCAAATGCCTTCTGCTACACGAGTGTCCCCCCTTTCCCTGTAATCAAAAATACCTCTTTTATTAGTGTTGCACCATTGTTTCTCTTACCACCCAACTGCAGGAGAGAAAATGATGAAGTCTCCCCGATCAACAGGTCACTGCACAGTGGAGTTCACTCAGTTCTCTTCCCCTTCAGATAAGGCAAGACGATCCAGGCAAGGCTCTAGGCTGTCCCATCCGGGTTGCCAAAACTGTTTTCCCAAAACTGAGTCCGTCACCTGGTATGCAACTGCCAATCACACATACAAGGTGGAGGTATTTTCTTTATTCTCATGAGTGCGCAGTCATGGATGCCATGTCAAAACCAGCACAACCAATACCTGAAACCATCAATTAGTTATACAAGGAATCTTAATCATATTCCTCTTTCTAATACATATGCATTGCTATTCAACTATATGATTGGTCAAAATAATCCTCACCTGCTATGTACATTACAAAGCATACTATCTATTTTCTTAACTACTTATTTCCTTGTTCTTTTGAGGAGGTGGTATATTTGGAGTTGGTGGTCCATGAATTGGTGGTTACAATCTCTCCCTGCTATAATTACCTTTCCCTCAGTTTCACTTAGATTTGGCAGTCTTTAACAGTTCTTCATCACTAGTTGGTTGGCCAACTCATTATTCTTTCTATAGCCTTTGTTTGAGACAGAGATAGACTATTATGATTAGATCCTGTTTATAATTAAAACAAAAGCACGTTGCTAAGCATGCTACTAGGTACATAATTGCAAAGAACAAACCAGGCTTTTCCTATGACATCACGTAAAAGGGTAAATTGAGCAGAAAATATACCCCCTTGTGTTCCAGCTGGTCCTCAGATATCAGAGGGGCTGGGGGTGGCTGAGCTTTGGCCTTTCTAATTTCCTCACCTACATAACCTTGCAACAACCTTGTACTCTTCCTGAGTTGCCTGCCCCTTCTTCCATAGCCAGTAGACTTTCCTTTTCTTCCTGAGTTCTGCCCAAAGCTCTCTGTTTAGCCAGGCTGGTCTTCTACCACACCTGCTCATTTTACGGTACACAGGGACAGCTAGTTCGTGTGCCTTGAGGAATATCCAACCTTTCTGGAGTACTTTGTCCTTGAGGGCTATGTCCCAAGGGACGCCATCGACCAGTCTTCTGAACATGTCAAAGTCTGCCTTCTGGAAGTCCAAGGTGGTAGTTCTATTGACCTCCCTCCTTACATCCCTAAGAATTGAAAACTCCACTTTGCTTAAGATGGCCTTCACATCTCCCCCTAGTCCTTCTCTGTTCACAAACAGCAGGTCTAGTAGGGAGCCTTCCCTATTTGGCTCAGTGACCAGTTGTGTTAGGATGTTATCTTCCACACACTCCAAAAATCTCTGGGACTGCTTCCTGTATGCTGTATTGTATTTCCAACAGACATCTGGTAAGTTGAAGTCCTTCACAAGAACAAGGGCTAGCGATTCCAAGACCTTACCCAGCTGCCTGTAGAACACTTCATCACCCTCATCATCCTGATTGGGTGGTCTATAACAGACCCCTACCATGACATCTGCCTCATTAGCCTTCCCCCTGATTCTTACCCGTAAGCATTCAACCCTATCATCACCATCATCATCATCATACTCAAGACAGTCAAGACTTTCCCTAACATACAGGGCCATGTCGCTGTTTATACCGGGAGCGGAAAGATGCAGCAACACATAAATTCAGCAAGAGCAGGCAAAAGAAGCCATTTTATTAATTTATAACCCCATTTTATATACCCTAGCCCCATAGGGCTATTGGTCAGTGATCACCCATCTCCTAGGGTGATTGGCTAAAGTCCTACAACACCTATTTCAAAATATTTTTCCAATGTACCATAAACAGAACTTAGCAAAACACCAGATGTTAGTTTAGCTTACAAAAAACATCCTACTGTTTCTCATAACATGCATGAGAAAGGGAGGATTCTCACCGAATATTGTGAGAACCTGAGAAAATCCCTCTGCTAGCAGCTTTTCAGCATCCACAGGGCCATACCACCACCTCTCCTTCTGTGCCCATCCTTTCTGAAGAGCCTATAGCCATCCAACACAGTTCTCTGGTTATGGGATTCATCCCACCATGTTTCCGTAAGGGCAATTACATCATAGTTTTCCTGGTGGATGATAGCTTCAAGCTCTTCCTGCTTATTGCCACGTGCATTGACATGGATGCATTTTAGTTCGTGCACCTTTTCGCATGGGAAGCGTCTAGTCCCTACTTGATCATTCTCAGGCACTACTGTGAGTCCTGGCTCATCAATAGCCCTTGTGTCTTCCCTATCACATAGCCCACTATCCCCTACGACCCCTGAGATAGCAGTGGAGCTGGCACACTGTCCCGCAGACATTGTCTCCAGCAAGCCTGGTTTTCCCCTTTCCCCTTTTGAATCTAGTTTAAAGCTCTGTCAACGAGCCAACTCATTGTGATAAATCACTTGGCAACTCAGCCAACTCCTGTGATAAAATCCTTCTCCCCTTTTGGGAGAGATGTACCACATCTGACGCCAGCAGGCCTGGCATCATATAGATTGACCCATGGTCAAAAAACCCAAAGTCCTGCTGGTGGCACCAGGCTTGAAGCCAAGAATTAATCTGGTGGATCCTCCTCGGTCTTTCTGGGTTGGACCCTATAACTAGGAGGATAGAGGAGAACACTACCTGTGCTCCCACTCCCTTGACAAGGTGACCAAAGGCTCTGAAGTCTTTTTTGATAGCCTTCAGTTTTCTGCTTTCAAGTTCATTGCTGCCTAACTTGAAGGTTAATAGTGGATAATAGTCCATGGGCCAATGAAATGGATCAATGGAATCTATCTTTCTGTGTTGCTTTCTTCCCACTAAATGACATCTAGGTGGAAAAACATATCTCATTGCTTGCATAGGACGAAATGTATGCCATAAGAAGGGGTTAATGAATAAGACTTAAAACTGTGCTTCTAAATGGTCCAACAGAAAGAGTTCTGATCAGATAGTGACCTTGCAGGCTAATTCTTGGAAGGAGAATTTATCATTCATTGCAAGTCCTCATCGGGGCTGTATGAGAAAATACTTCCCTGTTAAATATTCAACAGACATATTAACTATTGCTAATCACCATTGCTCTTCATGTGACAGCAATTGCTGCCTTTGTTACTTTGATCACTGAGAGATAAACAATGCATCTGTAACTATGCTTGCAGTCGCAAAGTGCCTTCAAACAGCCATGGAGCTAGGGCTGAATTGGCCAGCTGTGTATTTTAATCATTGTATTGGGTAAGACTGAGCTAGAGTTAATTTTCCCGATAGCAGCCCTCCCAGTGCTGTCCTTTGCATTGAGAGCTGGAAAGGTGCTGATAACATACCCGTGTTGAGGCTACTGCTGGGCAGGGCTCACACTAAGGCTGTTTTTCAACATTCCCCCTGCAGTGGGATGGGGTGGACAAGATCTTGGGAGGGGACATGACTGGGACAGCTGACCCAAACTGACCAAAGGGATATTCCATATCATATGACATCAGATGAACTATAAAAGCTAGAACCAGAAGGAGCGGGGGACATTGGCTTGTCCTCCAGAGCAACCACTATGCGTTTGGAGCCCTGCGTCCTGAAAAGGGACAGACATCACCTGCTGATGGGAAGTAGAGATTAAATCTTTGCTTTCTTTTGCTTCCATGCATGGCTTTGCTTTTCTTCTTCAATAAACGGCTTTTGTCTTAGCCCACGAGTTTCATCTTTTTTTTTCTTCCCCCTGGTCCAGCTGAGAGGAAGGGGGTAAGTGATATAGCAGCTTGGTGGGCACCTGCTGTCCAGCCAAGGTCAAACCATCACAGCCCTCTTTGATGCCCAGCATGGGTCTTGAAAACAGCAGTTTTACATAAATTGCTTTATAGCTTAGTACTTATTAAGTGGCAAGCTCCTGCGTAGGTTGTGGAGTTTGGCAGCTATGCTGAGTACTCTGCTTATCTTGTTAATTTGCTAATCTTAGGAAAATGTTATTACAAACAATAGCTTTATGCTTTGCCCTGGCATTATTCATCCTGCTGTGCTGGGGGAGTTACTTTGTAGGAAGGATAAAGGAACTTGGGAACACATTGACCAACATAGTGGCTATGTGCTCCATTCTAGCTTTGGTGGTGTTACTGTTCTGGGGGAGCTATCTTGTGGAGATGATGAGGGACTACATATCCCTCTCTCTACCAGCAATTGATGTAAGTGGATTTATTGCGCAGGGTCCCAAGGTGTGGTGACTGAAGACATGGACACTGATCTCAGCTGAGACAGAATTGGAATTGCTTTTTTGTTCTAACAAGCTTCCCTAAATAACTAACACAGAGACAATCAGAGCCAATCAGCCTTAGGTTCATGGCTTAAAATACTATCAACATTCCTGCCTAGCCAGGCATGTACACAGCTCCTGCCCATCCAGGATATTTATCAGTCACGAGCTTCTGCTTTCTTTCCCATGACCTTCGGACGGCCTGATATACTTCAAAACTAACAGTCTAAGGCAAATAGCACAACTGAGTATCAAGGGGGCCCATGGAACATTCTTGTTCTGCATGACGTACGATACGAGCCGTACTGGTCAGATTGCCTTCCACACTGAGGTCCTTGTCCACCCTTATGTGAGCTGTTTAGTATTGCTCACTAATGCTGTTGGCACCTGGTCTCATCTTGGTGTAAGAGAAGACAACTTCTGGGTGGGCCAACACCAAGACTTGCCCTGAGGCAGCCTGCCCCTGGGTGGCAGGGTGTGTGGAAGGATTTGTGCAGGTTCCTGGAATGGTTATTACCTCCCATAACCTGGGACTTTACAGCAGAACAGGCAAGTAACCCTGTCAAAATTACACACCACCTAATAGAAGGGTGCCTTGCCTATCCCAGTGAAAATCAGCAGTTTCTGGCACTGTACTGGGGTCTGGCTTGTGCCTATAGAGCCACAGTTCAGTACTCTCAGAGGACTGTAGTTGAGGTAGGGACCAAAACTGTGTCCGAGGACACCCTGGTTGAGAGAGGGACTCAAACAACCACAACAAGAACTACAGTAATTGCCCTGGTAGTGAAAAAAAAACAGTGGACCAGGAGAAAAACGGGTCCATATCCTCAATTAACAAGGGAGGAGGAGGAGGAAGAGGAAAGCCTTGATCAAGAAACTGTCCCTTCAACGAAGATATTGGAGGAGGAAGTTAAGAGAAATCGAACAGGAGGCGGAAACTACCTGATCCCTGACCTCATCAGAACTTCAGGACACGTGGAAGGACTATTGCCGCCAGCCAGGGGAGTGGATTGCAGCCTGGATGCTTTGATACTGAGACAATGGGGCTGACACTCAGCAATTGGAAGGTAAGGAAGACCAACAGCTGGGCTCCATTGCTCAAGATCAGGGAATTGAGAGGGGAAAAGAGGCAGCAGTTTGCAGTCTCTGGAAATGGCTCCTTTCTAGAGTGAAGGCAAGGTACCCATGCAAGGAAGACCTTATGAGTTCTAGCCTCCTAGGAAAGTAGACTACTGCAGATGAAGGCATCCAGTACCTGAGAGAATTCAGTGAGAATTCATCTGAGAAGTCATCTACAGTGATCTAGATGATGATAGGGACTCCAAAGATCCAGAGGATGTCCTGTGCACACGGGCCATGTGGAGAAAGTTGATCAAAGGTGCCCCAGCATCATATTCTGCCAGCTTGGCAGCGACGTACTACCTGGAAATGGACATGTGAAAGGTCTCTGGTTTGGACACACCAACTGTGGAGGCAGTGTCTTCTTCTCTCCAAAACTTTGAAGAAAGTCTTGGTACTTCTTCATCCCTACAGGCTAGTGCATTGGAGATCAGGGGCACCTCAAGAACTCAGTCCTCTCCTGTCTCAGTTAGAGGGAAAGTGAGCCCCAGGTGCATGCCACATGGCGCACTCTGGTTCTTCCTGCATGACTAGGGGGAGGACATGAGGAAGTGGGACAGTGAATCCATCTTTAAGCTGGAAGCCCGTGTACGTGAATTGAGAGGGAAGACAACCATTAAAAAGGGGCCACCCAAGAAGGCCGTCAGTGTAGTTACTAGAGAAACCCAAGAAAGTAATAGGCGATCTCCTGGATACAGGAAAACAGATGACCTCCCTTGATCCTGAGGAGGGGACATCTTGGCTTGCACGGCAAGGGTCAGACAGTGAATGTTCTGATCAGGAACAGGAATAGAGGGGCCCTGCCTCTGGCCAGGAGGAGGAAAGGAACAACTGGGTGTATTGGACTCTGTGGATTCGATGTCCTGGCACATTGATCCAATAGAGGTACAAAGATTTGGTAGACACTGATGCACAATGTAGGCTGTTATCGTCAGAGTACAGAGGTGCAGAACATATCTGGATTTCTGGAATGACAGGGGGATGCCAAGGATTATCTGTACTGGAAGCTGAGGTGAGCTTAACCAGGGACAAGTGGGAGAAGCATCCCATTGTGACCAGACCAGAGGCCCGTTGTATCCTTGGCATAGACTACCTCAAGAGGGGGTACTTCAGAGACCCAAAGGGAGACCGATGGACTTTTGGTGTAGCAGCTGTGAATGCAGAGAAGATTAAACAGCTATCTACCCTGCCTGGCCTCTTACAAGATCCTTTTGCCGTGGGACTGATATGAGTTGAAGAGCAACGGTTGTCAGTTGCTACTAGGACAGCGCACCGTCAGCAATACAGCACAAACTGAGCCTCTCTGGCTCCCATCCATGAGCTGATTCATCAACTGGAGAGCCAAGGCGTCATCAGTAAGACATAATCACCTTTTAATAGCCCCATATGGCCAGTGCAAAAGTCTGATGGAGGGTGGAGGTTAACAGTAGGCTATCGTGGTCTGAATGAAGTGACACCGCCACTGAGTGCTGCTGTACCAGATATGTTAGAGCTATAGTACGAACTGGAGTCAAAGGCAGACAAGTGGTACACTAGAATTCACATTGCCAATGCATTTTTTTCAATTCCATTGGCAGAAGAATTCAGGCCACAGCTTGCTTTCACATGGAGGGGTGACTGGTACACCTGGAATCGACTGCCCTACGGATGGAAGCACAGCCCTACCATTTGTCATGGACTAATTTGAACTGCACTAGAAAAGGGTGATGTTCCTGAACATCTACAATACATTGATGACATCATTGTGTGGGGCAACAAGGCAGAAGAAGTGTTTGAGAAAGGGAAAAGAGTAACTGAGATCCTTTTGAGAGCTGGATTTGACATAAAGAAGATCAAGAGACCTGCACAAGAGATTCAGTTCTTGGGAATAAAGTTTCAGGATGGACACCATAATGTGCCTATGGATCTCTTCAACAAGGTACCAACTATGTCCCCACTGGCAAACAAGAAGGAAACACAAGCTTTCCTGGGCCTTGTGTGTTTCTGGAGAATGCATATTCCAGGTTACAGTCAGCTTGTGAGACATCTCTACCAAGTAACCCAAAAGAAGATCCATGTTGAATGAGGCCCTGAGGAATAACAAGCCTTTGATCATATCAAAGAGGAGATAGCTCGTGCAGTAGCTCTTGGGCCTGTTTGGACAGGACTGTCTGTGCAGAATGTACTCTACACAGCAGCTGGGGAGCATAATCTCACCTGGATCTTCTGGCAGAGAACATCAGGAGAAACTCAAGGTCAACCATTAGGGTTTTGGAGCCGGGTGTATCAGGGATCAGAAGACCAATACACCCTGACTGAAAAAGACACTGGCAGAATATGAGGGGATTTGAGCCGCTTCAGAAGTTGTTGATGCAGAGGCACATCTCCTCTTGGCTCCATGATTACCCATGCTTCATTGGATGTTCAGAGGAAACATTCCATCCACACATCACGCAACAAGTGCAACATGGAGCAAACGGGTAGCGTTGATCACGCAACGAGGTCAGCTGGGGAAACCCAACCCTCCAGGTATACTGGAAGAGATCGTGGACTGGCCAGAAGGCAGAGAATTCAGAGCAATGCTTGAGGAGGTGTCCCGTGCTCAAGAGGCACCACCATATAAAGAGATAGTAGAAGATGAAAGGCGTAATGCTTTATTTACTGATGGATCTTGTTGTGTGGTAGGAAATCATCGGAAGTGGAAAGCTGCTGTGTGGAGTCTCACAAGACAAGTCGTTGAGGCTACTGAAGGAGAGAGTGAGTCAAGTCAATTTGCAGAAGTGAAGGTGATCCAACTAGCCCTAGAGATTGCTGAACAAGTAAAGTGGTCAGTACTCTATCTCTACAGTGACTCCTGGATGGTGGCTAATGCCTTGTGGGGGTGGCTACAGAAGTGGAAGAAGTCCATTTGGCAGCGCAGAGGTAAACCCACCTGGGCTGCTGCATTGTGGCAGGACATCACTGCCCGAGTGGAAACGTGGCTCTAAAGGTGTGTCATGTAGATGCTCATGTGACCAAAAATCATGCCACTGAAGAACATCGAAACAATGACCAGGTAGACAAGGCTGCCAAGACTGAAGTAGTTGAGCTGGATCTGGACTGCGAGCATAAGGGTGAGCTATTTGTATCTCAGTGGACCCATGAAACATCGGGACATCTAAGAAAAGATGCAACATAGAAATGGGCTTGTAATCAAGGAGTGGACCTAACCATGGAGGCCATCGCACAGGTCATTCATGAATGTAAAACATGTGCTGCAATCAAGTGAGCCATGCAAATAAAGTCCTCCTGGAATAGAGGGCGATGGCTGGGTTTTCGATATAGCAAGGCCTGGCAAATTGACTACATGGGACCACTGCCATGAACACGCCAAGGCAAGTGCTACATACTCACCATGGTGGAAGCAACTACTGGTTGGCTTCAAACATACCCTGTAAATCATGCCAGTGCCTGAAAAACCATCCTAGGCCTTGAAAGGCAAATTTTGTGGTGACATGGTACTCCTGAAAGGATTGAATCAGACAACGGGACACATTTCTGAAATATCCTTATAAACTCCTAGGCCAAGGAACACAGCATTGAGTGGGTGTATCACATCCTGCATCACCCACAAGCCTTTGGAAAGATTGAAAGATATAATGGAATGCTCAAAACTATGTTGAGAGAATTGGTCAACGGGGGATGTAAGTGCTACGATATAAATTATTCAGAAGCCACTTGGCTGGTTAACAGCAGAGGATCTGTTAACCATCCTGGTCCTACTGAAACAAAACCCCTATGCACAGTGGGAGGAGTTAAGGTCCCTGTAGTGCACACAGGAAAGTGGTTGAGGAAGGCAGTCTGGGTCACTCCTTGCTTGGGAAAGGGCAAAACCATTTGTGGGATTGTTGTTGCTCAAGGACCTGGGTGTACTTGGTGGGTAATTCAGGAGGATGGGGAGACCCGGTGTGTACCTCAAGGAGACTTAACCTTAGGAGAAAAGCAAAAATCTGTGATGTGAGTTGTATGTTGCAGGAGGTGCAGTGAAGAGTGGATTTTGCAAAGAACTGGATGAGTGTAATGATGACCCAAACCTAGACGGTGTTGGTGCCCAACAATCAAATATAATACTTCTCTTGTCCTGAACATCCATCCTGAGAGATGGGGCCAAGTCATTGCCTGTTTGTGAACACCTGGAGAAATGGAGAAAACCCATGTTGACAGGGGAATAATATCTATCTCTTAAATGATGGGGGATAGTAGTTAATGAGAATGTACTAATATGTATGTTGGGTATAAAGATGGTTTTAGAGTATGTAGATTGAGATGTAAATGTTCATAAGAAGGAATTTCAGGGATTAGAAGTGTATATTGATGCAGTGAAAACTCAATAACCAAAGTTATTAAGCAGGAATTCTTTATTTTGCAGCGCCGGACGCACAGGGGATCAGTCCTCCAAACCTGTGTGTCCCAGTGCAAACTAGGTACATAGTTTATATGCAGGCTAAACATACATATTCATTATATTTCTTAGTAAAGGTGGTCTTATGCTAATGGGTTCCTGGAATTCATTTACATACTCCAAGCATGAGTAGTAAAATTAGGGTTAGGGTCTTTTCTCCCCTCAGTGGTCTTTCATGACATCTGGTGGTCATTTACTTCATCTTCTCTTCTTCATCACCATGTTCTTTTAGTGACCTAAAGCCTAAAATCCTTATTCTTGCCACAAAACTGGTTCTTGTCTGTTCAGCATGCTCGGGTGCCTCAAGATGTCTTGTTGTCCTGTTCCTGGAGATAATCACTATCTACAAGGTTATGAATTTCACAGTATGTCCCTACTATACAACTACCCATTTATTGTTGCTTGTTCAGAGATTAGTAAAACTCTACCAGACATCCCATCTCCTGCCTTCAATATAATGGAATAGATAATTTGTATTATGTGGGGTCTGTGCATGATGCAAATGGTATGGAATAAGGGGTGGATATTGTATTGGGTCTGATTGAGCTGAATTTAACTTTCCCCATAGCAGCCTTCCCAGTGCTGTGCTTTGCATTGAGATCTGGAAAAGTGCTCATAACATACCCTTTTTGAGGCTACTGCTGGGCAGGGCTCGCATAGCACCAAGGCTGTTTTTCAACATTCCCCCTGCAGTGGGATGGGGTGGACAAGATCTTGGGAGGGGACATGACTGGGACAGCTGACCCAAACTGACCAAAGGGATATACCATACCATATGACATCAACTGATGGATGCAAGTCTGACAACATGCTTTTCCAAACTTCAGGAGACTTGTGTCCCATCATAGTTATACAGAGAAAACCACTCAGATTTACTCACACTGAGAGGTCTCACATACTTCTGGTCCCCAAAAGCATACTTTAATAGCTTGGAATTTTATTTGTTTTTTTTTCCTCCTTCCTTTGTTGTTTTTTGTAAAATTGCACTGATTTACAACTGTGGTAATCTGGTCCACATTAAACACTTGCACTAAGAGATTAGGTAAAGAAAAAAAAAAAGAGAGAAATCTTGAGTGTGGGAGACAGAAGTCTAGCAACCTGAAGGTACGTGTATCAGGAGAAGATTTATAGGGTAGAGAAACATTGCCATGGAAAGAACAATGTTTCAATCTCATTTTCTGCCTTGAAAGGTCATGTTTGATAATGGCATTTTCTATCCTTCCAAGGCACATGTAGGCTGGAAATGACATCATCTTGCCTGAGGGAGCTTTACAACACCTCCTTGATTTTGTGGCACTCAGCAATACATATTGGGAAAACTGAATCAGATGAAGACTTACTCATAATTAACAAAACATCAAGTCTTCCAGATCCACCAGGAGGTGTGACCTGTGGTGTTTTTCACAGCCTTTTGCTCACCCTGCTTCCACACCAGAGGCCATCAGAAACCATGAAAAGAGAAGACAAGACACCATTCAGACAAGAAAGGCCTTCCTACACAGTGCTCCTAGTCATCACATGCAAAGCATGCCAGAGACTAAGCTCTCCTCTCCCATGGTGGTACTTCTCTTGCCACAATGGTAGGGTGTTATGGGTGGTACAGCTCTAATTTGTTCATGACTTTTGGGTTCAGCAGATCTCCAAATTGTACAGTTTGCCTGCAGCTGTAGTGATGCTTTGCAACACAGCAGCTCTGACTCTGAGTGATCACAGCTCATGCGTATCTTTGAGCTGAATTGGTGAAAACCAAAATAAATTACAGGTTACTTCAATGCAGCTCTTGGCAAGAACTTATGGAGATTATTATGAAGGAGCTGGAAAGGCATCACTGGAATCTGCTTGTGGAATTAACAACTGAGTGATAGCTTTCTTTGATAACTTTTAATCACTGTGTTTTCTACTTATGCAAATTGAGATAACACCCATGATGCTCTGGATTTCTATAGCATTCAGGCTTGTGGCAGTGACATGAAGATTCAGAGCTGGATGTTCATCCACCACTAATTTCTTTCTGCATCATGATGTATTACATACATCGATTCATGTAGTACATGTATCATCAGAACATGTATTCAGAAAGAAATATCCCACAAAATGCCATTTTGTGAGCCTTCATCCTAGTTTCATCATGATTTAGGGTTTGCTTGCACTGTAAATTACAGGTAAGCTCATGCTGTGTGCCAAAAAAAAAGGCATAGGGGCCTCATTTATGCTGTACCAAGCTTTCTATTAGTCCTTTACTGTAGAGAACAGGCAGAGCAAGACTGTGTCTGCCTGCAGTTTTCCACATAAATATGAATCTATGTGTCTAGATGTGCCTTTCAAACCGAAGCACTTTTAAGAAAGGGAGCTTCATAAATCTCATTATCACTGGGTGATACAATAGGTTTTAGATGCCTAAATTACCATACTGTTTTTCAAAAGAGGATTAGGATTTCTAAATCACTTAGCTTTGAAAATGCCATCAAATATCTTTGCACAAACACAGAGATTGGTGGATATCATTACCTGGTACAGTATCTTCTCATGACTGACATGAAAATTACTTTTTTATTCCACTCTGGCTCCATCATGAGATTAATCCTTATATTAGCTACTGGTGGTTTGTCCAGTTTAGCCTTCCATTGGTTTCTTAAAAAGATGATTTAGTAGACCAAGGGACCATAATGCTGTCAGAGGCTGTGGTGCTATTAGATCATACTGATACTAACTGAGACTTAATAGATCCCCTTGCTTAATATTGCAGGTAATTTCATCTAATGATTCAATATAAACTTTCCATCTCATTACTTAAATGATTACTCTGCCTGTTTTCACCTATGATAAAGATGTGGACAGTTATCATATTTCACTGTTCATCTGGCTGTAATTAAGCCAAGGTGTAAAGTAAGCTGGATCACCCAAGGTTACAGGCTTGGCCTAAAGGAGAAGGTTAAAAGGGGGAAGCAGAGCACTATCAAGGCAGTGTTAGCTGTTGTCTGAATAAAAGGGAGTCCAGCATCTGTAACCCAGTTTATTTTAATCTGCTCTGTTCTTTTTTATTTATGTGCTTCATTTTTTTCCTAGTTATTTGAACTGATACTAGGGTATGTATGTCCAGAATTGAGGATGTCTCTCTAGCTGAGGCTTTGCAAGGTTTTGGGAACATAGTATAAATTGAATTTTTCTGGAGTGACACAAGAGCTGTCAGTGTTAGCAGTGTTACAGCGATAAACATGTCAAATTTAAGTCAAGGTCCCCACTCATACATGCACTCCAAGATTTGCACTAAGCACTCAGGCAAGCTTGACAGGTCTACACCCTGGTTTGGAAACACTACCATGCAGGAGATTTAGTGCACCATCTCTCAGACAAGAGCACACATGCTGAAATCAGCACAGTACCAATACTGAATGAGATGCATTAGATCAAACTTCAGCAGAGGCAGAGGTAAGACTCAGCTCACAGAGTAAGTCCCACAAAACAAGGTGTGCAAAATTTCATCAAAGTTCTGTTACCCATACACAGATGTTTGTTCTCATCTGAGATGTCCTAGAGCATCCCACCAGGTTTTTATGGGCTCTTCCAGAAGGGCAGAACTCCTGTGACATATCTTTCAAGCCCCTGGAGACACCCCAGACACTCTTTGACATATCAAAGGGCATTAGAAATCTATATGTGGATAACTGAATTGGGATAATTATCATACTGTTGTGTGAAAAGGGTAAAGTAATTTTGCAGAAAAAAAAACCCCTTGCGTTCCAGCTGGTCCTCAGATATCAGAGGGGCTGGGGGCAGCTGGGCTTAGATTCTGAGTGATGTCCAATTTGGCATTATTAGTCCAGTTGCATTCAGTCTGGCTGAACTACTGCGGCACGGATTCACTAATAGCGCACTGTTGATTTGGCACTATTAGTCCAATCGCGTTCAGTGTATCCAAACCATTACGGCTCGGATCCCAGTACGGTCGCGTTCAGTACATCTGAACTAACATGGCTCTGGATTCACTAATAGCGCCCTGCACCCCCTGCCTAGTCATCCTCCACGGTACCATGCAGCCAATAAAGATCTGACGGCGCCCAATGAGAGAATTTCTGTGACTAGCAGCAAGAAAAGTGCAGTTTATTGAGAGAAACAGGAATACAAATTCTTTTAGACTGCCAGTGATAAATACACTGTCTGCAAAGTATAAATATATATATATGTAGTATACAGCTGTGTTGAGTTAAAGAGCAGCTCTAAAAAGTTTCTAAGTTTAAAGTCCGGATCTTACCCAAAGGTGTCCCTAAGGGGGGGAAGCGGGGTTCAGCCCGTCGACTGATCCCAGGAGTCAAACATGATGTCCGCTCTGACTTGTCCACGGTGATGTCTTCCCTAATATCCCTCCTTACCTAAATCATTTTATAATAATTTTTACCTTCAAGATAGAGCTTGAGTGACTCTAGTCATAAATACCTTTATTACGTGTGGTGGGTTGACCCTGGCATGGAACCAGGTGCCCACCAAGCCCTTCTATCACTCTCCCCAATCCCCGTCAGCATGTCATGCAGGGAGAGAATAAGATGCAAAGCCACGTGGGTTATGATAGATAAAATGTTATTCTCTACTTCCCATCCGCAGGTGATGTCAGGCCGAGTCCAGGAAGCAGGGCTCCAGGAACACATAGCAGCCGCTTTGAGGACAAAGCCGAATGCCTCCACATCCTTCTCCTGCCCTCTCCCTTTATAGTTGAGCTGACGTCATATGGTATGGAATATCCCACTGGTCAGCTCAGGTCGGCTGTATCCCCTCCCCCATCCTGCACCCCCAGCCTCTGGTGCCGTGTGATCACTGGCAGTCATAACACAGGAGTGTTATCAAGACCCTCCAGCTCCCAGTACTGCAGTATGAGGGCTGGATGGGGAAAAGCAGCTCAGCCAGACCCACTACAATCTCCACCCTTTATTCCACACCATTTGTGTCATGCTCAGGCCCCACATAATACATACTTAAGCCATCTGTATACCCAACCAATACATTGTCATCAACAACTATCCCCAATCTTTTAACAGATAGTCCCTCATTCCATGAGCTTCCTTCACTCGATGACTTGGGTCTCATCTGTCAAGGTGGATGTTCTGGACAGAAGATTTTCTGATTGTCGGGCACCAAGACCGGCTAGATCTTGGTCCTTGCTGTACTCATCTGGTCCTTCACCAAATTCACTTTCTGTTATTTCATCTCCTTCCTACAGCATCATTTCCTGCAACATACAACTCACATTCCAGATTATCTTTCTGCCAAAGTCAAATCTCCTTGAGGTACACACTGGGTCTCACCATCCTCCCTCATTACCCACCAGGTATATCCAGGTCCTTGAGCAAAGACAATCCCAATAATGGGTTTGCCTTTTCCCAAGGGTGGAGCTATCCACACTGCCTTCCCCAACCACCTCCCGGTGTGCACTACAGGGACCTTATTTCCTCCCATAACAGGCAGGTGTTTTGTTTGGGCAGGGCCAGGACGGCTAACAGATCCTCTGGTGTTAACTAACCAGGTGGCCTTTGCTAGATGTTTGTCCCATTGTTTACAGGTCCCACCCCCTAATGCTTTTAATGTGGTTTTTAACAGCCCATTGTACCTTTCAATCTTCCCAGAGGCTTGTGCATAATAAGGGACGTGATACACCCACTCCATGCCATGTTCCTTGGCCCAGGCATCCACTAGGCTATTTCGGAAATGAGTTCCATTGTCTGATTCAATTCTTTCTGGAGTACCATGCCGACACGAAACCTGCTTTTCAAGGCCCAGGATGGTGTTCCAGGCAGTGGCATGGGGCACTGGGTACGTTTCCAGCCACCCAGTGGTTGCTTCCACCATTGTAAGTACGTGGTGCTTACCTTGGTGGGTTTGTGGGAGAGTGATGTAGTCAACCTGGCAGGCCTCTCCATATTTATATTTTAGCCAACATCCTCCATACCACTGGGGCTTTAACCTCTTGGCTTGTTTGATTGCAGCACGTTTCACATTTGTGGATGACCTCTGTGATAGCCTCCATGGTCAGGTCCACCCCTCGATCTCGAGCCCATCTATAGGTTACATCTCTTCCTTGATGATCCGAGGTGTTATGGGCCCATCACACTATAAATAATTCACCCTTTTACTGCCAATGCAGATCCACCTGAGCCACTACCACCTTGGCAGCCTGGTCTGCCCACTGGTTGTTCTGATGTTCTTCAGTGGCCCGGCTTCTGAGTAACATGTGCATCCACGTGGCGCACCTTCACCACTAGGTTCTCTACCCGAGCAGAAACGTCTTGCCACAGCCCAGCAGCCCAGATGGATGTGCCTCTGCGCTGTCAGTTGCTCTGTTTCCACTGCTGCAACCACCACCACAGGGTGTTTGCCACCATCCAGGAGTCAGTATAGAGATAGAGAACTGGCCACTTTTCTTGCTTGGCAATATCTAGGGCTAGTTGGATGGCTATCACTTCTGCAAACTGACTGGAATCACCTCGTTCTTCAGCAATTCCAAAGACTTGTCATATGGGACTCCACACAGCAGCCTTCCACTGTCTATGTTTTCCCACAATGTGACAAGACCCATCAGTGAACAAGGCGTATTGCTTTTCATCATCTGATAATGTGTTATATGGTGGGGCCTCCTCAGCACGTTTCACCTCCTCCTCTGGCAACATCCCAAAATCTTTGCCTTCTGGCCAGTTCGTGATCACTTCCAGGATCCTGGGTGACTGGGGTTCCCTATTCAAGCCTGTTGCGTTATCAATGCAATCCAGTTGCTCCATGTGGCATCAGTTGCATGGTGTGTTGATGAGACTCTCCCTTTGAACATCCATCCCAGCACTGGCAGTCGGGGTGCCAGGAGGAGCTGTGCTTCCGTTCCGATCACTTCTGAGGCAGCTCGAACTCCTTCATATGCTGCCAGTATCTCCTTTTCCGTTGGAGTATAGATGGCCTCAGATCCCCTGTATCCTCGACTCCAAAAACCCAGAGGTTGGCCTCGTGTCTCCCCAAGTGCCCTCTGCCAGAGGCTCCAGGTAGGACCATTCTTCCCAGCTGCGCTGTAGAGTATGTTTTTGATATCTGCTCCTGTCCGGACTGGCCCAAGGGCTACTGCATGCACAATCTCCTGTTTAATTTGTTCAAAGGTTTGTTGCTGTTCAGAGCCCCAGTTAAAGACATTCTTCTTCCGGGTCACATGGTACAGCGGGCTCACAATGAGACTGTAATCTGGAATATGCATTCTCCAGAAACCCACAGCACTCAGGAAAGCCTGTGTCTCCTTTTTGTTGGTTGGTGGAGACATTGCTGTTATCTTATTGATCACGTCCATCGGGATGTGTCGACGCCCATCCTGCCATTTTATTCCAAGAAAGTGGATTTCCTGCGCAGGCCCCTTCACCTTGCTTCGCTTTATAGCAAAACCGGCCTCCAGGAGGATTTCAATTATTTTCTTCCCTTTCTTGAAAACTTCCGCTGTGTTGCCCCATACGATGATGTCATCAATGTACTGGTGCTATAGGAATGGAGAAAAACGCATTAGCGATGTCAGTCGTGGCGTACCACTTGGCTGCCTTGGACTCCAGCTCATACTGCAGTTCTAGCATGTCTGGCACAGCAGCACTCAGCATCAGTGTAACTTCATTCAGACCATGATAGTCCGCTGTCAATTGCTGTTCTCCATTTGAATTTTGCACAGGCCATATAGGGCTGTTGAAAGGCGAATGAGTTTTGTTGATCTCTCCCTGACTCTCCAGATGATGAATTAGTTTCTGGATATGAATCAGGGAATATCTGTTGGTACGATATTGCCACCTCTTCACCGTCATCATAGCCATTGGTACCAGCTGCTCTTCAACCTTCATCAGCCCCACTATAGAAGGGTTCTCTGAGAGTCCTGGCAAGGTGGACAACTATTCACTTTCCTCCACGTCCAAGGCAGCAATACCGAAAGCCCACTGGTATCCTTTTGGATCCTTGGAATAGCCTCTCCTATGATGCCAAGGATGCATTTGGCCTCTGGACCAGTCACAATGTGGTGTTTGTACCACTCCCTACAAGTTACACTCACTTCAGCCTCCAATAGCTTCAGCTGCTGGGATCCACCTGTCACCCCAGGAATGCTTATGGGCTCAACTCCTCTGCATTTTGATGGTATTAAAGTGCACTCTGTGCCTGTATTTACCAAGGGCTTGTACCTTTGTGCATCTGACGTGCCAAGATTTCGGATCCACACAGTCCAATAGATCTGATTGTCCCTTTCCTTCACCCATTCACTGTTCACTTCCCTACACCTCCAAGGCAGCAACACCAAAAGCCCACCGGTATCCTTTTGGATCCTTGAAATAGCCTTGATACACGGAAAATCTCCACTACTAGAATAAGTAATAAAGTAGGTATGTTTATTCCAGCGCTGGGATGCATGGGGGATAATTCCTCCAAAGTCATGTGTGCCCCCAGCTGCTTTCAGCTTAGTATATATAGGGTTACATGTTCCATATTCATTAAGTTTCACAATAGGCCTATACATATTCATTACCTAGCCCCGCCCAGCCTCGCTTCATATTATAATGAACCCAAAAGTCATTTGCATCTGTGTTGTGCTTGCACAGTGTTGTCTGGTGGTTGTGGGTAGGGGTCTCCGGGGTGAAGTGAGAGTCTTCCTCAGATGAAGTAAAGAGTCTTCCTCATTCTAAACTTTTCACCTCACTTTTCTGTGCATGCTCTTTATGTCCCTGGCCCGAGTTCAAACCTCACGGCTGGTTTAGGCTGGTTTATGTTGTTTACTGGTTCGAGAACAAGGACCCAGTTCGAGGCTCTTCCCGTTATCAGTAATTCCTTATTCTCTCATTCTGCTTTGTTAGACATAACAAATGTTGACCTAGCTGTGTGCATTGCCCTCAACACATATCTTCCCAGTAAATGATTTAACTTCTGCCTCCCTCCCCCCTGATTCAGCCTCTCCTGAGATAATCTATGACAAGGATGCATGGGGCCTCCGGGCCAGTCACAATGGGGTGTTTGTACCACTCCCTACCAGTCAGACTCACTTCTGATATACAGAAAAACTCCACTACTGAATAAGTAGTAAAGTAGGTATGTTTATTCCAGCGCTGGGAAGCATGGTGGATAATTCCTCCAAAGTCATGCGTGCCCCCCGCTGCTTTCAACTCAGTATATATTGGGTTACATATTCCATATTCATTAAGTTTCATAATAGGCCTATACATATTCATTATACATATTCATTGCTCGCAGTATTCTGCCATGCAAGCGAGCCTGCTGTGTCGCAAAGGCACCTGTGCCCATTAATTGGTCAAAAGTTACTCCGTGTAATTCATGACGATGATCTGCTTCTGCTTCTTGGAGTTTCTGTCTAATAAGTGTAGACCAATCTTCTAAAAACAACGTTAATATTGAGGGTGACAACACTGCCTTAGCCAAGGTCCGTACATCTTCCGGAATGACCGGTGTTGCTAATGCCATATCAATTAATAATTGGGTCTCAGGATGCGAAAGCCCGTTATTTTGAACTGATTTAAACAATGAAGTAACTACTTTCTGATCTAACGGCACCCATTCATTGTCTCCCTGTTGGTTTACTATAACTGGGAAAGCTGTGAGGGGAGCCAAACGAATGCCCTCAAGTTTACACTTCTCTGCTATTAAAGACCAATCTGTTCCCGTCGTTTCCTTTCCATTCTTTTTGGTATCTGTGTTTTCTGTGCTTTGTTCTACAGGGAGCTGCGATAATGGAAGTACCCTTTTCTGCTGTGCACCATATCCTGCATTTGCTGAACTGCTGCTTGCATTTGTTTCATAAGGGCTGTCATGGTATCTGAATTTACCACAGATTCCTCCTGCGGCTCAACTATCTCTCCTCCAGCTTCCTCCCTTATGTTGATTAGAGCTCTCCCTTTGCTAGTTTGATAAACTCTACCCTTGTCTTTATTTAGCAGTGTTGAGTGTGTTTTTGATCTTGCTCCTCCCTGTGTGATAATGCGTCTAGGCAACTGTTGGGGAATGGCTTGAGAACAAGGGCCACGGCTCACTGCAAGATATATTAGCAGAAGTTAGGCATGAGGCCTAGTCTAGCTGCAGGGACAAGATGTCCTTGAGGAGGAACGCTAGGATAATAATAGGATAGTTTGGTTAACAGAAAGAGGGATGTTATATCAGCATAAGACGATATCAGGATGTTTTGGTCAACGGAAAGAGGAGCTATCTAGCAGCTGGGACCACCAAGGGGTGGTCGTAGGGAGAGTGTGACTTCTTGAATGGACCTATGGGAACTATCATGAATATGTATAACTTGTGTGTACTCCAATCAGCATGTATTAGTGATTAGCATAATAGTATATAAGTAGCTGCAAGTGTGACAATAAACGAAGTTTGCCTGTCAATTATATTGATTTTCCTGCACTCTTCCCTCGCCGTTCCGCAAATGGTGACCCCGACGACGACCACGGGAGCGACGAGCGAGGAAGCACCAGTGAGCAGCAACCGGAGAGCGAAGGAGTAATAACACTGGCATTCTGTCTCTCCCGTGCCTGGGACAATCTGCTAATGAGACAAGGTCCTGCCGCTCGACTTGGCTGCCTGATAACGGTAACAAGCTGTAACTGGCCAGACACTTAGATTTTGTGAAACATAATGGAAAGTCAGGCTTAGATTTTGTGAAACGTAATGGAAAGACAGGCAGCCTATAAACTTTTACAGTGCTTTTTAGAAAAGCAGTGAATTTATAAAATTAACCTTAAAAAGGAATTAGTGGGATTATTAACATATGGAGTAGAACAAGGCTATTTTACAGACCCTAATACGGTTTTTGATGTAGATGAATGGCGAGGGTTTGGAGATTATTTATGGGCAAAAGTAATTGATAAAGATAAAACAGACAGAAAGCTGGCACATCCTTGGAGAGCTGTTATTAACTGTCTGAAGCAGTATCATGCGGAACAAAGGGTTGCAGCCATAGTGAGTTCTTATCTCCAGGCGGGCGCGTCTGGGGAGGGGGAAGCCAAAAGCAGTGCCGGGTCGGCTAGAGCTGGGAAGCGATAACATTCCAATGCCTCCTACAACTCGCTCAATTGTGGTTGCAAAAGCCTCTGATGATGAATTCCCTCCTCCCCTGCCATCCTGTGAACCTTCTGCACCGTCTGCACCTCTGGTGGCAACCCAGCTCCCAGGAGGTCCAGACGGGCTGCCACCTGGCTTTAAATCCGAATTAGAGAAGGAAGCTGCGCAAGGAGGCTATGCGGTTAGCCCGGATAGCTTTGGGGAAAGTAAGAACTACACCCCCCACTCCCTCTTATATTAGTACCAAACAAGGAAGGGAAGAGCACTTTGCTACATTTGTAGATCGAGTAACGGAGGCAATTAACCGTGCAGACGTTCCAGAGTATATGAAAGGGGCCCTGTTGCGGCAGTGCGTGTTAGAGAATTTGAACATCGCTACTCAATCTATATTGGTAACAATGCCTGCTGATGCCAGTGTGGAGGCTATGCTGGAGAGAATGAGCAGGGTGCCTGTGGGCCATCAGGCTATGTTAGTGGAGGCAGTGAAGGAGGTGGGGCTTAGGATTCAAGAGAGTCAACTTTTCCCCATGACTCCAGTATACTTCATAAAAGCTTGGGACCATATGTCTTCTCTAACTTCCCAACCTAAGGCTACAATTATCACTATAAAAAACCAATCTTCTCGGTTATATTTGCGTGCCACCACAACATTTTCATTTTGTTCGGGTAAACTTCAGTTTCAGTTCATCATCACCAGGGGTCTCTGGAGCCTTTTAGATTCGGGTGTGGTGGATCCAGGCACTCTGTTCTTTTATCTGAATCGTGGTGTAAGTGGTGAGAAGTACCTGGAATGGTACTTCCCACTGTGGTTCCAGAGTTTTTTCTGTAAGAGACAACATACACATAATCTCCAGGCTGAATGTCATGTACAGGACCATCTAAGCCTCGACATGGGGTTCCAACCACATGTTTTACAATTTCTCTAAGCTGTTTGTCTAAAGCAATCATCTCTTTCTCAGTTTGGGTAGATATTACTTTCTGTACCCCATATGGTCTCCCATAAAGTATTTCAAAGGGACTTAGGGGTTTTTTTGTTTTTTTTTTTTTAATTCTGGGTTTACTCCAAATTCGTAACAATGCAAGTGGAAGAGATTGCGGCCAGGGTAGGTTAGCTTCTTGCCCTAGTCTCACAATTTGCTGTTTAATCAAATGATTCATTTTCTCTACTTGACCACTCGACTGGGGGTGGTACGGGGTGTGGAGTTCCCAATCTATGCCTAAATGACAGCTAATTTGTTGTACCACCCTTGAAATAAAATGTGGTCCCGTCTGAAAATATTGTGGCTGGAACTCTGAAGTGCGGTATTATTTCTTGTAGTAACTTTGGTTACTTCCCGAGCTTTAGCGGTTCTAAGTAGGGAAAGCTGCTGGCCATCCTGAAAAAGTATCTGTTAACACTAGCAAATATCGATACCCCCCTTTTCTTGGAAGTTCTGTAAAATTAATTTGCCATTGCTGTCCAGGCCCATGGCCCCTTCCAATTTGACCCATTTTTGGTTTGGGGATATTTTTAGGATTAGTCTAGAGACAAAGATCACACTGTCAGGTTACCTGCACAACAGTTTCGTATAAATTTCTATCAATAATTTTCCTAATTAAGTAGTTATATAAAGCATTTATTCCCCAGTGCATTTTCTGATGCTCCCCTTTCACTAGTAACCATAGCAGATGGGAGGGAATAACCAATTTTCCCTCTGCGGTGAGAGCCCATCCCTCTTCGTTAAATGTTCCCCCTTTATCTTGAATCAGTTTCTTATCCTTTTTGTTATATATTGGCTTACCCTCTAGAGAAAGTTGTCCATCTGGGATCAAGGCTCCAGTTGTTATTACCTCACCTTTTGCTGCCTCTATTGCTTCTCTATCTGCCAGTTCATTTCCTTCTTCCAATTCTGAGCTCACTTTTTGATGTGCCTTAATGTGCATAATTGCTGCCTTCTCCGGTAGCTGGACTGCTTCCAACAGTCGCATTATTTCTTGTGCATGTTTGATGTGTTTCCCTTGTGAATTTAACAGTCCTCTTTCTTTACAAATGGCTCCATGTGCGTGTAGAACCCCAAATGCATACCTTGAGTCTGTATAGATGTTTATTTTCTTTCCTTTTGCTATCTCTAAGGCACGGGTTAGGGCGATTATTTCAGCCTTTTGTGCAGAGGTGTTTGTTGGCAGGGGTCCAGATTCTATTACCTCCCAGCAGGTGGTAACTGCATACCCAGCATGTCATTTTCCACTGATGACATAGCTGCTCCCATCAGTAAACCAGGTTTCTGCATCATCGAAAGGGGTATCCTTCAGGTCCAGACGGCTGGAGTAAGTGTCTTCAATAGTCTCCAGGAAATCGTGGCTTAATGGTTCCCCTTGGTTTCACTGAGAAAGGAAGCTGGGTTGACAATTCTAGTTACCACTATTTCTACATCGTCTAATTCCACCATGGTGGCTTGATATTTCAAGAACCTTTGTGGGGAGAGCCAGTGCCTGCCTTTCACTTCTAGCACTGCGGACACCGTGTGGGACATCAGCACAGTCATTTTCTGTCCCAGGGTGAATTTGCGTGCTTCCTGGATATTTAGCATGACTGCTGCGACCACTCTGAGGCACCCAGGCCATCCTTTGGCTGCTGCATCTAGCTGCTTGGCGAGATAAGCAACTGCCCGCTGGTATGGGCCCAAGTCTGGTGCTAGTATTCCCAAGGCAATCCCTTGTTTCTCATGGGAAAATAAAAAGAATGGTTTACTCACGTCTGGAAGTCCTAGAGCTGGAGATGACATCAGCGCAACTTTTTGCTGATTGAAGGCCCACGTGGCCCCTTTTGTCCACTGGAGGTCTCTGCTTTTCTTTGTAATGAGCTCGTATAGCGGTTTCACAAGTAGCCCGTAATTATAAATCCATAATCTGCACCATCCGTCCAGGCTATGCAGGCTTCCTCTCTCCAAGTAGCTATTAAAACGTCATCTACGTACTGCAATAGCTTTCCTTCTCCTGGTGGGGCTTCCCAGGACTCTAGATCTTTTGCAAGTTGTTCTCCAAACAGAGTGGGAATGTTCTTAAATCCTTGAGGCAACACCGTCCATGTGAACTGAGTTTTGCGCCCACTCTTAGGGCTCTACCATTCAAACGAAAAAATTTCTGTCTGACTTCATGGAGAGGGAGGCAAAAGAAGGCATCTTTTAAATCTAAAACAGTAAACCAAGTTAATTCTGGTGTTAAACACGTTAAAAGGGTATAAGGATTTGCTACCACAGGATAGAGTTGCTGTTAAAAGGGAACACATAAACCAATCGCTTAAGCTGGTTTGCTTTAATAAAAGCACCAGATCAGGTATGGAAAGGTACCACATATATTTTGCCCTGCTGGGGACTCGGCCCTCCAGGACATCATCCCTGCTCCTACCAGATACATGCCTGGCCGAGGCCTGAGTTCCAAATGTCATCATAAATCCTAGTTTAGTAGCCTTGTAAACTGTAGCTTGTTTTACATAGCCGTTAACTGTGGGTTTTTTTCTTCTACAGAGTTGTAAGTTGTGTTTTGTTTTACATAGTTGTAAACTGTGTTTTGCCTTACATAATTGTAAGCTGTAGCCTGTCTTACATATCCTTGAGGGTTATCAAGGTTCTCATAAATCCTATAGCCTGTCTTGTGTAGTCTTGGTCTTTGTAGATAAGGGAAACTAACTCCAAGACAGGGAAGAATACAGGAGAGATTCCCACAGATCAGCCAGGTCACACCAGCCCTGTGACTTTTACCTTTTTGATTTAAAGACAATTTTGGTCTCATTTATAACATTCCCAAAAGTGCTTTTGGAGAGTTGGGTAAATTTAAAAACTTGTGAATACCCCATTGTTTCCCAAATTTATATTTCAATGTTTTGCAAAAACATGCTCTTTCAGATTGGCCAGTTGCTCCTTTTACTGCAATGTATTCATCTCCCACAGGGTCAGTTTTCTTCCCGAACCTCCGAAACCACAGGTACCAAATGAGAATTCCCACACACAAAAATGTCAGGATCAAAATTAACCACACTAAAGTGTCTCCGATAACACCGAGAGCATAAGCTCTGTCACTTGGCAAAAGAACAATACCACCTCTTGTTATGAATTTTACACCGTATTAATACCCACACAGCATTGCTAAATAATAAAAAAATAAAATTCTAGTGGATCCACAAAAACAAGTTATTCCATATAATTTTCAAAACCTTAATCCTCTACCTCTAACTTCTCACCTAGCCACGATTATAATTTTATTAACACAAAAATCAATAATCTAGCACCACTCCAAACAAATGCTTCTGTACAACACTCTCAAACAATACACGGTAACATACGCACCTCCAATCTACAAACAAATAAGCAAACTAACATCCAGCCACATACACATAAAACAGTCCAGCAACAACCAACATCCACACAAGTATCTACACAGACATCTAAGCAATCCAACAACAATCAAACAGCTACTAGTAGCCACAACATTCAACTTCAGGGTCCCGCTTATTTTTCAACAAGGTCTGGCGGAAACCCACCTCGGAGTCACCTGACCCACCCCAGAGTCCCTGGCGGCCGCTCTATCGGACGGTGACTGTACCTTCCCAGTTTCCATAGCTGTCTGCTTGCAAGCATTACCTTTACCTACACAGGGACTATGCTATGTGCCAGACGTCTCTGCGTGACTTATCAGCAGCCCTGGCCCCGCGTATGACTTACAGGCACCCTAGATCCAAAACATACCGTTTCTCCGTAGTCCCAGCAGGTTTCTGTCTGTCCCCGCAGTGAGCTAGCAGAGGCAGAGGTCCTCCAGGAAACCCCCGGGGCGTGCCTAGGATGTCCGCTCCTCAGCCGATCCTGCAGCCCGACAGAGTTCCTCCTGGCTGGCTCACCAAAATGATACACGGAAAAACTCCACTACTGAATAAGTAGTAAAGTAGGTATGTTCATTCCAGCACTGGGACGCATGGGGAAAAATTCCTCCAAAGTCATGTGCGCCCCGCGCTGCTTTCAGCTCATTATATATAGGGTTACATGTTCCATATTCATTAAGTTTCACAATAGACCTATACATATTAATTACCTAGCCCCGCCCAGCCTCACTTCATATTATAATGAACCCAAAAATCATTTGCATCTGTATTGAGCTTGCTTGCGCAGTGTCATCTGGTGGTTGTGGGTAGGGGTCCCCGGGATGAAGTAAGAGTCTTCCTCAGATGAAGTAAAGAGTCTTCCTCGTTCTAAACCTTTCACCTCACTTTTCTGCGAATGCTGTTTATGTCCCTGGCCCGAGTTCAAACCTCAAGGCTGTTTTATGTTGTTTTCATGTTCGAGAACAAGGACCCGGTTCGAAGCTCACCCCATTATCAGTAACTCCTTAGTCTCTCATTCTGCTTTGGTAGACATAACAGATGTTGAGCTAGCTGTGCATTGCCCTTGGAACATATCTTCCCAGTACATCATTTAATCTCTGTCTCCCCCCGATTCACTTCAGCCTCCAATACTGTCAGCTGCTGAGATCCCCCCGTCACCCCAGAAATACTTATGGGCTCAGCTCCTCTGTATTTTGATGTCATTGAAGTGCACTGCGCACCTGTATTGACCAAGGCCTTGTACCTCTGTGGATCTGATGTGCCAGGCCATCGGATCCACACAGTCCAGTAAATCAGATTGTGTCTTTCCTCCACCTGGCTGGAGGCAGGGCCTCTCTATTCCTGCTCCTAGTCTGAATATTCACTGTCTGACCCTTGCTGTGTCAAACCAGAAGTCCCCTCGTCAGGCTCAGTGGAGGTGATTTTAGTCTTCCCATATCTGCGAGATCATCGGTTGCCTTCTTCCGTTTCAACACAGACTACATTAATGGTTTTCTTGGATGTCCCCTTCTTAATGGCTGTCTTCCATCTCAGTTCATGTACATGGGCTTCAAGCTTAAAGGTTGGTTCACCATCCCACTTCCTCATGTCCTCCCCCTGGTCACGCAGATAGAACCTGAGTGCACCAAGTGGCATACGCCTCGGGCTCCCTTTCCCTCTGACTGACTGATTCCTTGGGGGACTCCTGATATCCAAGGCGCTAGCCCTTAGGGACATGCAGGTGCCAAGACTCTCTTCAAATTCTGAAGCCAGGAAGAAACAGTTTCCACAGTTGGGTTATCCATTTGTGGATAGTACATTTCTGCCAAGATGGCAGAATATGATGCTGGTGCATTCTTAATCACTTTCCTCCACATGGCCCTTGTACACTGAACATCCTCTGGATCTTTAGGATGCTCATCATTATCTAAATCCCCATACATGACTTCCAGTACTGCTAGTTCCCTCAGGTACTGGATACCTTCATCAGCAGCGGACCACTTTCCTGAGGAGGTGGAGTTCATTAAATCTTCCTTAAATGGGTATCTTGCTTTGACTCTTGAAAGGAGCCATCTCCAGAGACTGCAAATTTCTGCCTCTTTTCCAATTCCTCTTTCAATGCCACAATTCCTAGCAAGGGAGCCCAGCTGTTGGGCTTCCTTACCTTCCAGCTGTTGGGTGTCAGCCCTAGTATCCCAGCATCGAAGCAGCCAGGTAACAATCCGTTCACCTATCTGGTGGCTGTAATCTATCCTCAAGTCTCAAAGTTCTGATGAAGTCAGGGACCGGGTGTTTTTTGCCTCCTGCCTCAAGTCCTTTACTCCCTCCTCCAGTCTCCCTGTTGAGGGTCCAGCTTGTTGGTCGAGCGTTTCCTTCTCTTCCTCATCCCTCACTAATCAAGGGTAGGGGCGTGTTGTTCTCCTTATCCACTGCTTCTTTTCCACTACTGGGGCAATTTTGGCAGTTGTAGTTGTTGCAGTCCCTATCTCAAACTGGGTGTCTTCGGATGTAGTTTGGGTCCCTGCCTCAACCACAGTCCTCTGAGAGTGCTGAAGTGCACCTCGATAGGCACAGGCCAGGTCCCAGTGCAGCGCTAAGAGCTGCTGTTTTCCATCAGGGTACACAAGGCACCCTTCTATTAGATGCTGTGTCAGCTTAACAGGGTTGCTTGCCTGCTCGTGGGTAAAGTCCCAGGCTACAGGAGTTGACAACCGTCCTAGAAACCTGCCCAAATCCTGCCAGACCCCTTGCCACCCAGGGACAGGATGTCTCAGGTCACATTTCAGTGTCACCCCATATGAAACTTGTCTCCTCTCAGGCCAAACTGGGACCAGACTACACACAACCCAGATTAGCAGTATCAGGAAGCTCACGTAAGGGTGGACAAGGAACTCGGGAGCATGCACGAATCATCTACATCTATTTCCGGTAGAAAGAGAGAGAGGTGTTCAATCATTTTCTCCCCAAGGTAGCCCCCGCAACACAGGAAAGCCACCGATGCCAGTGTGAAACACATCGTTACTATTTGTGCCAGGGTGCTCCTGAATCCCTTCATCCTCCCGAGACAGAAGCTTCCCCAGCACATTGAAGCTATGAGTGCAGAAGCAAAGAAAAGAGACGGTGTTTCGGTAAACATGTTAACAAAACACCAGATAAGTAGCACAGCCAAACTCCGTGGCCTGCACAGGAATTTGCTACTAATATCTAAACCAAGCAGGCAGATTCTCGTGCCCCACGTTGGGCGCCAAAAAAGGAACTGTGGTGGGTTGACACTGGCACGGCACCAGGTGCCCACCAAGCCCTTCTATCACTCTCCCCCGACCCCCTTCAGCACGGCACGCAGGGAAAGAATAAGACGCAAAGAGCTGTGGGTTATGATAGATAAGATGTTATTCTCTATTTCCCGTGTGCAGGCCATGTCGGGCTGAGTCCAGGAAGCAGGGCTCCAGGAACACATAGCAGCTGCTTTGAGGACAAAGCTGAATGCCCCCACATCCTCCTCTTCCCCTGTCCCTTTATAGTTGAGCTGACATCACATGGTATCACTGGTCAGCTCAGGTCGGCTGTATCCTCTCCCTCATCTTGTCCCCCCCAGCCTCTGGTGCCGTGTGAGCACTGGCAGTCATAACACGGGTGTGTTATCAACACCCTCCAGCTCCCAGTACTGCAGCATGAGGGCTGGATGGGGAAAAGCAGCTCAGTCAGACCCATAACAATTATGATTGGTGTAAATTTCTCTCACTTGCCTTTTAAAGATATAGCTGAAGAAAATTCACCATGGAGGCTACCCGTTTTGCTCTCTGCATCCTAGGTGACGAGAAACTGCCCTCGTGGTGGAGAGAAGTTGCCCCTGCTGCGTCTCCTGCTGTCTCCCGAGGATCCTGCTGGACACCGGGATCGGCTGCCCAGGGGGGTTTGTGACACGGGCTTTTCCTTGGCCATTGCCATGTGAGGACTGAGCTCTCTCCGGGGTGGCGGGGAGACCATCGTGCCTTCCCTGCTCACCGGGAGCCAACCAAGAGGTTGGCACTGGGTTCCTGGCTCTGTTTGTTGTTACTGCCATAGTTAGTGTTGTTTGTTTGCCTTGTTTTATATATATATTTAGTAAAGAACGGTTATTCCTATTCCTCATATCTTTGCCTGAAAGCCCCTTAATTTCAAAGTTATAAGCATTTGGAGGGGAGGGGGTTGCATTTCCATTTCAAGGGGGACTCCTGCCTTCCTTGGCAGACACCTGTTTTTCAAACCAAGACAACAATAATAAATGTACAGTCTGAAATCTGTCTATGGAAAACCTTTTGTTGTTTGGGGCTTTTTAATGTGTGGTGGGTAGGATTTTTTAACCAGAATTTTCATTCCATGGGAAATTCTGAAATTATATTTTTCTATAAAATCAATGTTAAGAACTGTCGCGGTTTAGGGTCAGGGCAGCCCCTAGACCTATAACAGACGCTCTCTGTTAACCCCCCTCCCTCCCCAGAGGGGAAGAGAAAGGGAATAAGGGAGAGAGAGACTTAGCGATTAGAAAAGGAAACTAGAACAGCTTTAATGAAAAGGAAATTAATAATTATAAAAACGGAATATATACAAATATATACAAAACCAGTATCGAACCCAACCCCCCTGATGGCAATTATATCACCGTCACCACTGATGTTGTGCAGGCACCGGGGGAGTCCCAGACTGGGCCCCGCAGCAGATGGGAGCTGTGTTCAGGAGCTGGATTCTGGTACCGGGTTCAGGAACACGCAGATCGGGATCGAAGGCAGACGGACAGAGTGCTCCTTGGATGCTCCAAGGAAGGAACCGAAAGAGGACCCGAGCCAAGGCAAGCAAAATCTGGCAAAGCAGTCCAAAAGGGGAGAGAAGAGCCCAGAGACCCTTCGGGTCCCTCAGCTCTAGACCAAATATGGCGTATATGGGATGGAATACCTCCTTGGTCCGTTTAGAGTCGCCCGTCCTGTCTGCTCCTCCCTGGAGGTGCAGCCTTCCACCCTCTGCACCCCCCAGTGTGGTACACAGGACCCAGCAGTGGCCTTGGTCTGCATACCAATCCTTGGTAGTAACTCTAAACATAAGGTGTTATCGCTTCTAGAAGCAGGCACTGTCTGTGAAAACAGGCTGATAACTTCAGAAAGTGCAGTTAATTAAAAGAACCAAGCTGAAAAGTAAAATTACTGAACAGAATTCGTTCTGTTTTCACTCAAACCAGGACAAGAACAAATTTGACAAAAAAATATTTCTTGCTGGACAGGAAATGTGTTTTCTTAACAGCTGTCCTGGTTTGAGTGTGAACAGAAATAATTCTGTTCAGTGATTTTATTTTTCAGATAAGTTCTTCTAAATAACTGCACTTTCTGAAGTTAGGAGTGTGTTTTCGCAGACAGTGTCTGCTTCTAGAAGTGATAACACTCCATGTTTAGAGATACCACCAAGGATTGGTGTTCAAACCAAGGTCACTGATAGATCTTGTGTACCACATTGGAGGGTGCAGAAAAGTGAATGGCCACACCTTCAGGGAGGAGCGTCCAGGACAGGTGACCCTAAACTGACCAGTGAGGTATTCCATCCCATATACGTCACATTCGATATAAAGCTGAAGGATCAGGAAGGTCAAGCTCTTGGCTCTTCCTCTTTGGCTTCAATGGCTGTCCTCTGAGGAGGACTCTGTCCATTCTACCTTCTATCCCAATCTGTGTGTTCCTGAATCCAGTACCAGAATCCAGCTTCCGAACATGGTTCCCATCTGCTGCTGAGCCCAGTCTGAGACTTGTCCCTTGCCTGCTCCACAGCATCAGTGGTGACGGTGACATAATTGCCATCAGGGGGGAAGTTGTATTCAATACTGGTTTTTTATATATCCGTATATATTCCATTTTATTATTATTATTTCCATTTTCATTAAAGTTGTTATAATTTCCTTTTCTAATCAATAAGTCTCTCTCCCTTATTCCTTTTCTCTTCCCCTTTTGGGGAGGGAGAGGGGTTAACAGCGAGCACCTGTTATAGGTCTAGAAGACTGCCTTGATCCTAAATTTTGACACCATTTCTACTGAGTATAAAGCTACTGATGGGTGTAAGAAACAAGGTACTTAACTCAAGGAAAACAACCAAAGTTCCAGAGTGAAAATGTCAGACTATATTAAGGGCTTTTGATGTGTTTTTATATACCACAGGTGCTCCTGTGAGAGCAAGAGTAAGTTTAAAAGAAGATGAATAACAAATGAAAAACACTAGATATTAGATGCAAGGCACCTGGAGAAAAAATGAGTCAGTACCCAGAATTCAAACCAAAAGAGGCAGAGCTCATGGGAAACCAGTCCCCAGGGTGAGCCACAAAGATGATTAAGGGAATGGAGAATCTCCCTTGTCATGAAAGGCTGAGGGATCTGGGTCTCTTTAGCTTTGAGAAGAGGAGACTGAGGGGTGACCTCATTAATGTTTGTAAATATGTAAAAGGCGAGTGTTAGGAGGATGGACCCAGGCTCTTCTCTGTTATGTACAATGATAGGACAAGGGGCAACGGGTGCAAGCTGGAGCATTAGAGGTTCCACAGAAACATAAGGAATAACTTTTTCACAGTGAGGGTGACAGAGCACTGGAACAGGCTGCCCAAAAGGGTTGTGGCTCAGACCCACAGCGAGATAGCGGCACCGGCACCGGCAAGCTCCGCTGCCAAGTACCGCGCTTTTTTTCCTCCTTTTTCAAGGTTTTTGAGGTGGACTGGGGTTCCCTGGCCCAGGGAAGGCCCAGGCAGGGGAGAGAGACCCTCTCGCGAGTGAATCCGAGAGGGCCACGTGGCTGGGGGCGTTCCCGGGCAGTCCGCGGCAGATTTAAACGCGGCGAACCCGGCAGTGACGCTCAGACCCACAGCGAGATAGCTAGCTGTTTCGCTTGTTGGCGCGTGGGGGAGGGGCACCAATAAAAAAAAAAAAAAACAAAAAAACCAAAAAAACCCAATAAAAAACCAAAAAAAACCTCCAAAAAAACCACACCACCCAAATAGAAACTCCAAAACCAAACAGCAATGGTTGGGACTAGGGCTAAAGCTCCTGCAAAGAAGAACACAGCGACACAGACAGAGGTCCTTTGCAAGCATGTTGGTGTCCAGGTCTCCGGCTGCAGGGAGTGCTGGAGTCTGGCACTGCTGGCGGAGGCTGATGGGGGTCACTCCTGTGCCCGGTGTGACCAGGTGGATGATCTGCTCAGCCTGGTGGCTGAGCTAAAGGAGGATGCCGAAAGGCTAAGAACAATAAGGGAGTGTGAGAGGGAAATAGACTGGTGGAGTCAGGCCCTGCCATCCTTGAGGACAGAGCAGGTGGAGGCTCCATTAGGAGAGGAACCTCTAGTCTCTTGCCACCAGGTTAATGAAGATAACTTAAGAAACAAGGGGGAATGGAAACAGGTCCCTGCTCGGCGAGGCAGACTAACCCCATCCCAGCCTCCCTCCCCTTCCCCTTCTTGGTTGTCCTTGCAAAACCGATATGGGGCTCTGGAATTGGAGGGACAAACAAATGATGATGGGGATGAAGGTCTATCAGAGGAGTCACCCAGGGCGAATCAGTCTCCCTCATGCATTGTGACTAGTTCTAAAAAGAAAAAGAGGAGGGTAATTGTAATTGGTGACTCCCTTCTCAGAGGAACTGAGGGCCCCATATGCCGGCCAGACCCACACCACAGGGTAGTCTGCTGCCTCCCTGGGGCCAGGGTCAGAGATTTTAGAAGGAAACTTCCTAGTCTGGTACAGCCATCAGATTACTATCCCTTATTGGTTATACAGATTGGTAATGATGCCACAGTGGGAAGCCTTAAAACAATTTAAAAAGACTTCAGGGCCCTGGGGAGATCACTTGAGGGCTCAGGACCCCAAGTGGTATTCTCCGCCATTCCTTCAGTGGAAGGGAGTGGTACTGAAGGAGGCAGGAAGACCCACCTGATTAATATGTGGCTGAGAGGCTGGTGCCACCAACAGAATTTTGGGTTTTTTGAACACGGGGAGCTTTATGCTGCACGGGGTCTGCAGGGAACAAATGGAGTTCATCTGTCTCCAAGGGGGAAAAGAATTCTTGCATATGAGCTGGCTGGGCTCATTGAGAGGGCTTTAAACTAGGTCCGAAGGGGGAAGGGGATAAAACTGGACCTGCCAAAGTTGAACAAAAGGGTGGCAGGTCATTGTTGGGCAAGAAGTCACTAGCCCGGCTCAAGTGCTTCTACACAAAAGCATGAAGCATGGGCAGCAAACAGGAGGAGCTGGAAGCTATTGTGAAGCGCGTCCGCTATGATGTAGTCACCATTGCAGAAACATGGTGGGATGACTCTCATGAGTGGAGTTCTGCAATGGATGGCTATAAGCTCTATAAGCAGAATAGGCAAGATAGAAAGGGGGGTGGCGTGGCTCTCTATGTTAAAGAGTGTTTTGAAAGTATAGAAGTTAGTAAGTGTGATGGACCAGTTGAATGTTTATGGGTTAAGTTGAGGAAGGCCAATGAGGTAGATATCCTGCTGGGGGTCTGTTATAGACCGCCCAATCAGGATGAAGAGGTTGATGAATTATTCTATGGACAACTGGCAGAAGCCGCCAAATCGCAAGACCTTGTTCTTGTGGGATATCTCAACTTGCCGGACATCTGCTGGAAATATAACACAGAAGATAGGAAACAGTCCAGGAGGTTCCTGGACTGTGTGGAAGATAACTTCCTGACTCAGCTGGTAAGTGAGCCCACCAGGGGAGGTGCCTTGCTGGACTTGTTGCTCACAAACAGAGAGGGACTAGTGGGTAATGTGGGCTTTTGGACACCGGGGCGGACTCGAGTATTGTTGCCCCTAAAC
>JANVCC010008307.1:0-10620 GCA_025345505.1 Todiramphus chloris collaris | reverse complement strand
ACCCGCAGAGGTTTACAAACGATACCTTTTTGGTCTTTAAACAAAAAAGGGGAATTGTGGATGCTGAAAAGCTGCTAGCAGAGGAATTTTCCTAGGTTCTCACAATATTCTGTGAGAACCCTGCCTTTCTCACACGTGTTATGAGAAACAGTAGGACGGTTTTGTAAACTAGACTAGCACATGGTGTTTCAATAAGTTTTGTTTATGGTACATTGTAAAAATATTTTGAAATAGGTGCTGTAGGACTTTAACCAATCACCCTGGGAGATGGGTGATCACTGACCAATCGCCCTATGGGGCTGGGGTATAAAAATGGTGTTGTAAATTAATAAAGTTGCTTCTTTTGCCTGCTCTTGCTGAATTTATATGTTGCTGCGTCTCTCCGCTCCCGGCATAAACAGCGACACACATGTCTTCCATTTCTGCATTAATCTTTCTCAGGTCATGAAGCAGCCTCCACTTACCACTTTTCTTTTGTATAACAAACACAGGGGAATTCCAGGGGCTAGTAGTAAGGACTATATGACCAACTTGCAATTGCTCTGTCACTAATTGATTCAACTGGTGTAACTTTTCAATAGGAAGAGGCGACTGCTCCACCCATACTGGGTTTTCAGTTTTCCAAGTCAATTTCAAGGTGGCTTGCGCCTGAGTGGCCCCTAACACAAATTTGTCCCGATTTTTATACCCCACTGGCTCATATAGTCCCATCCCCACAAGGTGATAGGGGCTTCCAGCACAAAAGGCTGGATGGTTGCCATTCGGCCCTCTGGGCCCTGAATGTGGATTAGGCTTTTGCTCTGATAGGGTAGCGCATTTCCCCCTATCCCCAGTAGTGTGCTACCCATCCGAGCGAGCGGCCACATCTGCGGCCATTTGCTAAAGGAAATGACCGTCACATCTGCGCCCGTATCTAAGATGTCCTCTGTAGTTGTCGCTGAAGAATCCGAGGTTAATTGACGTTTCAACAGCGGGCGTCCCGCTGTGAGTGCTTGTGTCCATAGTACTTGTGGAATACCAGTAGACCCAAAACCCTTATTTCCCCTTACAGATGAACTACTGTTAGGGGGACATGAATCAAAATATATCAATTGAGCAAATTCAGATCCTTGCACGATATGGCAAGGGAGCATTGGAGCCCACACCATGATTTTAATTTCACCAGTGTAGTCTGCATCGATAACTCCGAGCAAGACAAAAAGTCCCTGCATTGTAGTTGATGATCGTCCCAGGAGTAACGCACTCTTGTTATCCCTGGAGGGCCGTATACTCCCACAGAGACAAGCTGTACTGATGAGTCCCAGAGCGTTACTGATTGGGAGGCTGCCGAGTCCACTCCAGTGCTTCTGCTGGTGCTGGTGTACAGACGGGCAGCGCTCGCTACTCTGGCGTTGCTGGCGCCATTTGTGTCATCGCATGGCCCCGGTTCGCGCTCCGCCTGAGGTTTCCCTGAATCAGACTGCCATCGTGATCATACTTGGAACTGCATGAATTGGAGAAATGTTGTCCCTTCGTGCATTTTGGGCAAACATAACACTGGGAGCCCTGCCTTTCGTGACATTTGGGCACTGCATTTTAACATGTCCGGGTTGCCCACAAAGAAACAGATCTGCTGTTTAACCTGCATGGCTGCAAAAGCAGCAGCCATAGCCTCCTATTTATGCTTGGTTGTGACAATCCGGTTACAGGTATCTATCATTTTTATGAGGCTCGGGATTTCTAGAGGGAGGAGTACCCTCTGACAATCCGCGTTTGCATTGGTGACTGCTAATTTCAGCAAGATAAATTGCCTTGCTTCCTCATGTGGAACTTGTTTGTCCAAGCTGTCTTTTAGGCGATCTATAAAGGTTATAAACGGCTCCTTCGGTCCCTGCCGTATTTCAGTAAATGCTCTGACAGGTTTCCCTGCATCAGGGACTTCCTTAACCACTTGGAATGCAAGGTTTTTGATATCATCCAGCACGGTTTGTGGGGTTTCACGTGCTTGTCGGTGTGCTGGACGCAACCTATTTACACCCATGAGTTGGTCTAAGGTCATGATTCGAGCTGGATCGCCTACCAGGAGCCCCATATATTCTAACTGTTTGGCTTCCAACAACTGCTTCTACTTTGATTCCCACACAGTGTACTGCGTACTGGTCAAGATTAACTGCATTAGCGTCTTACAATCGTGTGGGACAAGGGTATGGCTATTCACGATTGATCCTAACATATTAATTGTAAATGGTGAGCTCAACCCAAATTCAAACACCGCCCGCCGCAATTCCTTAATGTCCGAAAACTGAAGCCCTTCCCAACGTGGGGGCTGCCCAGGGTCATAGTACACTGGGGCAACAATTTTTTGTGCCACCTCTAGATCCCCTTCTGCCATGGCTTCCTGCTGCACTTTTTCCCAATTGTCCCAGGGGTCGGGGGGGTATAGATTGGGCTCCTTTTGCGGATCGACTGTCCCTGAGTCAAAAGGGTCATCATCCGAATCCTCCTCCCCCCAACCTTCTTTGTGCCATGAAAGCCTTTTTCTTGTGTGTGACTGGGGGGGGGGACTCGGCCTGGGGAGCTGACAGTGGGGGGTGGGGCAGCAGGGGAGCGGATGAGCCAGTTTCTTGCGAGTGACCGGGGTGGAGGGGTGGGCCGGGGAGGTTGACGGCGGGAGAGTAGACAGCAGGGGAGCAGACGGCTGGGGGGTGGACAGCTCGCCACTCGGAGAATCAGGGCAGTCTCCCTGCGCAGCGGCTTGCCTCTCTCGTGTTTTCATAACCTCTAAAATAGTTCCCCAAGGGTTTAACAGTTCAGCCACTGCTCTATCCGCCTTTGTTGCTCTATCCCACAATTTAACGCCCACCTCATTCCAGGTACTCACATTAAAAATTGTAGAGGCAGTAACACCTGTGGAGCAGGCACTGGGGAAGTCCCAGACTGGGCCCAGCGGCCGACGGGAATTGGATTCAGGAGTTTGGTTCTGGCACTGGATTCAAGAACACATGGATGGGGATCGAAGGCAGAATGGACAGAGTCCTCCTCAGATGCCAGCCATTGAAGAAGAGAGCTTGACCCTCATGATCCTTCAACTTATACTGAGTATGATGTATATGGGCTGGAATCCCTGGTTGGTCAGTTTAGGGTCACCTGTCCTGTCTGCTCCTCCCTGCAGGTGCAGCCTTTCACTTTCTGCACCCCCTAATGTGGTACACAAGATCCAGCAGTGGCCTTGGTCTGCACACCAATCCTTGGTAGTGTTCAGAAAATCACATCACTAGAGGTCCATGTTCAAAGAGGAGACAGAGGAGTCCTGCTAAAAGACTTAATTTGAATAAAGGGAGAGTCCACCGGGCATATCCCTGTGGAGTCTCTCAAATTGCCGGAGGGCACAGCCCCCTTTTATCCCAGTTTCCTGGCCGCATACAACCCTCTTCCTTTCCCCACTGGCTAAGGTACTAGGAAGGCACAGACTTCCTGATACGCCTATTACATAACCCCCCTTAGCATGTACACCCCCCTACATCATGCATCGTATGTTTCATTAACTCTATGCCTCCCCTAGGAGGAGAAGTTAATACGTATAAGTCTATTAAGCCTGCACACTCTTTCTTAAAGTTCAAAAGTTTACAAATACTCTAAATTTTGGGGCCTCAACTGGTTTCAGCCAGCTCTCACTGACATTTCCAGTCCTAATTGGTGTTCTTTGATGATATAGTGCCACTCAGGCCAGCAAGGTTATCTCCTTGTTACATTATAGCATCTTCATTTGTAAAGACATCCCTCTCTGGATCTTCTCAGTAGTAACTCTAACCATGGGGTGTTATCACTGCTAGAAGCAGACACTGTCTGCAAAAACATGCTGCTAACTTCAGAGAGTGCAGTTAGTTAGAAGAACTGAGCTGAAAAGTAAAATCACTGAACAGAATTAGTTCTGTTCTCACTCAAACCAGGACAGAGCCCAAGCAGGAGACACACACACACACACACACACACTCAGAAACAATTATGATACTGTGTTTTTTCAAACAAAAGTTGGAAGAACTGAAGCTCTGTTAAACAGTGTGTTCATTCTTAAGACTAAAAGATTCCCTTTTTTGTCTGGAGTGCTCAAGACAAGTGACTGCAATAGAGAGTGTTAGAGGAAAATATATCATGCTGGACACAACATCCTGAGAGGGCTGTTGCTCTCCACATCTGCTGCTGATGCTCTATGTCCCTAGGTCCAAACAGTAGCAAGGCTGAAAATGCATTCCCGGCAGGTACACACACAGAGCACATATATGCACAACATACATACATACATGGCCAGCCACACAGATCACTGACAGACACTCAGAGCACTCACGTGAACAGAAACATCATCAACAGCCTCATTCTGTGCATAGCTGGCCCCTGGACTGCAGTCTCCCCAGCTTCTGGCACCTGGATATATGAGCCCCCCAAGGCCACAGCCTAGTTCCAGTTGCCGGTACAGATGATACAGAGAGCTGGCCGGGACTTCCCAGCCACCTGGCACTCATTTGAGAACCAAAACCTCTGCTGTCATGAAGACAGTACCTTTGAGGTCTGATGTGTCCACCCAGACAGACCTAGCCAAGAATGAGCCTGACACTCATACAGGAGGGCAGCAGAGACAATACTTGTGTGCGGTGCGACCAGGTGAATGATCTGCTCAGCCTAGTGGCAGAGCTCAAAGAGGATTGGGAAAAGTTAAGGAGCATCAGGGAGTGTGAGAGGGAGATAGATTGGTGGAGCCACACCCCGAGGCAAAGGTCAACAGATGGAGGCTCCACAAAAAGCAGAGGGTGATCCCTTCCCCTCTTGCCACCAGGCAGAAGAAGGAGACCTGAGAAACAGGGGGAATGGAAATAGGTCCCTGCACGAGGCGGCAGGAGAATCCTCTCATGGCTTCCCCCACCTTCCCAGTTGCCCCTGCACAACAGGTATGGGGCTCTGACACTTGAAGACCAGGGAAATGATGTAGATGAAAGTCTGACTAGGGAGTTTCCTGGGGCGAGTCAGCCAACCATTAGGACACAAGCATTAGGACTGCTTGTGCTAAGAAAAAAAAGAGAGTCATTGTCATAGGCGATTCCCTTCTGAGGGGAACAGACAGCCCCATATGCTGACCGGATCCATCCCACAGGGCAGTCTGCTGCCTCCTTGAGGCCCAGGTCAGAGACGTTACCAGGAAACTCCCTGGTTTGCCAGTTAACGAGGTCAACAGAAGGGACACAGGCACCAACAAAAAGAACAGGCTTATTTTACTGTATTTTCTCAAAATAATGCATAAGTGAAGCAAGGCACTTAATTACAAAAAGATAATCTTATTATAGTCTATTATAAGCAGCGGGGACAATAAGGAAGGTAATGCACCTAATCATTGCTACACAAAGAAAGCTATAGTGATTAAGAAAGGTACATCACCGATTGCCCTAGTAATATGTTACCATCATCCAGGCCCGCAGTTGCTGGGGAGCCCCGGTTTCAGCGAGGATCGGAAGAACGTGTCCCGGCAATTGGGAGGTTCTACGCAGTGCGTCCACTTGTAGGTGAGGTCTCCAAAGTTGCTGCAAGAGGGTCCAGCTTTTATAATACTCAATTGCCAAATTAAGCAAGTCAGAATGACTTGCGTTTTTCTTTATGTGGAAGCATCTGGTGCCATCCTCCCTGTTGGGTGTCGCCCAAAGCCTGTCCAGGGCTTTTGGAGTTTTTAGGGAGTTTTCCTATCTTTTCTTGTCTTTAACCACATATATCTCTGTCGCTGTTAATACCGGGAGCGTAGAGATGCAGCAACACACAAATTCAACAAGAGCAGGCAAAAGAAGCCTCTGAAGCCGGCACTCCTCCCCCGTCATCTGCATTATAGTCTTGTAGCACATCGAATAAATCTATCCAAATGCAAACCAAGTCTACCACTGTCTTGTCCCTGTAGATGAACTCATGGCAGACCCTGACACCTAGCATCTGCCACAGCTCTAAATTGAAGGCGGTGTCAGAGTCCACAGAAAATCCGTGGTCAGCTGCCCATTGCAAAAGACCACGGAGGGCGTCCTCCGAAACAGCACCCTCTGTGACGGACAGGAAATCCTGCCAGGCCGACAGCACCGCACCTTCTTTCGAGCCACTTTTCTCAGCAAGGTCTGATCTTTAGATGTCTGGTTTCATTATCTATTTTAGCTCTAACCATGAGGTCTGATCTTTCAACAGTCTGGATGTCTGGTTTCACTATCTATTTGAGCTCTAACTATATATCTCTTGATAAGCACTAATTGTTGCAGTGTAAGCATTATAACAAAGTCCTAACATAAACATTTTTTTTGGTGCTTAGTTAAGCAAAATGAGGTTCAGTTATTGATTATAAAATATAATAGTACGGGGTTCATCTAGAGGTCAACCTTTGGCCTGGGTCTGTTATCCAGGCCTTAGCATATCAGTCCCTGATCTGGTACAGACATCAGATTATTACCTGTAGCTGGTAATGCAGGTTGTAAGTGATGAGATTGCAGATAGAAGTACAAAAGTGATTAAAAAGGACTTTAGGGCATTGGGGAGATTGGTTGAAGCATCAGGAGCACAGGTAGTGTTTTCCTCAATCCCTTCAGTGGCAAGGAAGAACACTGAAAGGGTCAGGAAAACACACCAGATTAACCCATGGCTCAGAGGCTGGTGCCATCAGCAGAATTTTGGCTTTTTTTAATCACGCAGAGAGAATTACAGGGCACCGGGCCTGCTGGCAACAGAGTTCAGCTGTCTCAAAGAGGGAAAAGGGTTCTTGCTCATGAGTTGGCGGGGCTCATTGAGAGGACTTTAAACTAGGTTTGAAGGGAGAAGGGGATGAAACCAGGCTCACTAGAGATGAGCCTAAAGGTGGCATAGCAATGTCAGGGGTGAAATCAATAGCCCAGTTCAAGTGCATGTACACCAATGCACGCAGCATGGGCAACAAGCAGGGAGAGCTGGAAGCCATTGTGCAGCAGGACAGCTATGACATAGTCACCATCACAGAAGCGTGGTGGGATGACTCTCATGACTGGAGAGCTGCAATGGATGGCTACAAGCTCTTCAGAAGGCATAGGCAGGGAAGGAGAGGCGGTGGGGTGGCTCTTGTACATTAGGGAGTGTTTTGATTGTATAGAGATTGATGACGGTGATGGCAAGGTGGAGTGCTTATGGGTAAGGATAAGGGGGAAGCCCAATAAGGCAGATATCCTGTTGGGAGTCTGTTACAGACCACCCAACCAGGATGAAGACGTTGATGAAGTATTCTATAGGCGGCCGGAAAAAGTATCAAAAGCACCAGCCCTCATTCTTGTGGGGAACTTCAACTTACCAGACGTCTGCTGGAAATACAACACAGCAGAAAGGAAACAGTCCAGGAGGTTCCTGGAGTGTATGGAAGATAACTTCCTGATTCAGCTGGTAAGTGAGACCACCAGGGGAGGTGCCACACTAGACCTGCTGTTTACTAATAGAGAAGGACTGGTGGGTGACATGGTGGTTGGGGGCTTAGCGACCATGAAATGACAGAGTTCACAATTCTTGGTGAAGTAAGAAGGGGGGTCAGCAGAACCACTACCATGGACTTCTGGAGGGCTGACTTTGGCCTGTTCCAAACTCTGGTTGCAGAAGTCCCTTGGGAGGCAGTCCTGAAGGGCAAAGGGGTCCAGGAAGGCTGGACATTCTTTAAGAAGAAAGTCTTCCCTAGTTGTCTCTCTCACCAGCTGTGTCACAAAATTATCTTCCACGTACTCCATGAACCTCCTGGACTGTTTCCTCTCTGCTGTATTGTATTTCCAGCAGACATCTGGTAAGTTGAATATCCCCATGAGAACAAGTGGTAGTGCTTGTGAGACTTCTCCCAGCTGCTTACAGAATATTTCATTTGCTTCTTGTTCCTGGTTGGGTGGTCTATAACAGACTCCCACCATATCTGCCTTGTTGACCTTCCCCTGATTCTTACCCATAGACACTCAACCCTATCATCACCATCATTATGCTCGACAATCAAAGCACCCCCTAACACAGAGGGCCACTCCATCACCTCTCTTTCCTGGCCTATTACAGAATCACAGAACGTTAGGGGTTGGAAGGGACCTCGAAAGATCATCGAGTCCAACCCCCCTCCTAGAGCAGGGCCACCTAGAGCAGGTCACACAGGAATGCGTCCAGGCGGGTCTTGAATGTCTCCAGAGAAGGAGACTCCACAACCTCCCTGGGCAGCCTGTTCCAGTGTCTGTCACCCTCACCGTGAAGAAGTTTTTCCTTATGTTTACCTGAAACCTTCTATGCTCCAGCTTGTACCCATTACCCCTTGTCCTATCACTGGATGTCACCGAGAAGAGCCTGGGTCCATCCTCCCCACACTTGCCCTTTACATATTTATAGACATGAATAAGGTCACCCCTCAGTCTCCTTTTCTCCAGGCTAAAAAAACCCAGCTCTCTCAGCCTCTCCTCATAAGGGAGATGCTCCACTCCCTTAATCATCTTAGTGGCTCTGTGCTGGACTCTCTCCAGTAGCTCCCTGTCTTTCTTGAATTGGGGTGTCCAGAACTGGATACAGTACACCAATAGTACACTATACCTCAGTAACCTCAGGCACCTCAATGGATACCCACTTTAAAATGTGTCCAAGATCATGCGAATTAACATGTGCATTGTTCTTCTGTAACAGGTTTTCCATAAGTCCAAGCACCGATGTCTCCGAGGACATCCCAGCCCCCATCATCCCTGCAGCTCACCTCGCTCACTCCACGAAGGTGATTGCTGTTGACTCCTGCTTCCTTTCAACGGCATTTATGTTCTGCGGGCGTCGCCACCGGTCCGATTGTCTATGATCCTAGTCACCTGGCCTCACATGGGGCACCATTTGTGGAGATTGATTCACGGACTCTGCTTGGTGCAGAAAGGAAGACGACTATTGCTACTTCACACATGCCTTACATAACCCAGCTCCCCTAGTCCCAATAACTTTCCACTGATACACGTGAATTAACAAAACCCTTACGAGGTACAAATATTTGCTTCGTCTAACAACCCAGCTTCCCTTTATCATAGCTTAAGCCTTGCAGTTAATGTTCCCAGGGCTTGCACCCAACAGGTGCAATAATATTTTCTGTACTGGACCTGATGGTCCAGGTCTCCACAGGGATGTTATTAATGTTTACAAATATCTGAAAGGTCGGTGTCAAGAGGATAGGGACAGCCTCTTTCAGTGGTGCCCAGTGATAAGACAAGGGGCAACGGTCACAAACTGAAACACAGGAAGATCCACCTCAACATCAGGAAAAGCTTCTTTACTGTGAGGGTTTAAGGAGAAAAAGATTAACACTTTTCACACAGCCCATAAAATCTTAACCCATTCACAAAAACATTTCTATATAATTAAACTTCCTGCACTTCATCTGAGCAAAAACCATCTCTGAAGGTCAATACATCAGATTAGTAGCTCTTGTATTAGCAAATTGATATTTAAAATATATATAACACTGTAGACCGCTTAAAAAAGCTAGGTGAACTAGACTTCTTCACTCCTGACAAGCATTTTGGATTCTTTATCTTTTTGGAAGGTCAAAATCAAGTTTGAAACGGGAAAGATCTTCTACCTTTAATTAAGAAGTCTCTGCTGTAACTAGAAGTTCTTTCTCAAGCTAGTTTTCTTAATATTAAAAATGTATCGGTGATAAAGCTGGTCTGAATAAAGACAGGGTTTTTTGTCTCACAGAAACCTAATGAGATATCTTCTAGTTAAGAAAACCACCCATAGTTGTGGTAGGAATCTATTTTCCCATTTGTGATCATTACTGCAGAACAAATAAGGTACAGGATCCTCCTGTACCATCTTGGGAAAATGCAATGCAGATGTCAGAAAATGTGGTGAGTGGCAAGTTCTCAAGTTGTCACATTGTACTCAGTAATGCAGATAATTTATTTTTAAGGACAGAACTCCGGTATTCAGACAGGTGCACATAAATAATTACAGACAATATTCTCAGAAGGATGCAGATATAACAGCTACATACATCTCCACACACCTTGTTTCTAGGCACCTGACCCCTACCACAGAATTCAAGACCACGAATTAGAGGGGTTACAAAAGTCAGTGTGCAGAGTTTGAGCTAGTCAAGAAGATGAACTGAGGATAGGGATGCTACCTCAAGACCAACACTTAATTGATGATTCTTCTATTCGTTTTTCACAGACTTGAACTTGCTCCTGATGGAGAGACATTTTCTTTTAAACACCATCAACAGTTGTCTTCTTCTCTTAAAATGTGTGACGAGTACCCTCTGCTCCAGACCCCTGGTAGTATGGCTAGCATGACTAATGCCATTTTATAAAGCTAACAGCCATTCTCTGTGACCGAGTGGGTTACGTATCAGTCCCCTTTCCCCTCCTCATCAGGCCTTGAAGGTTATGTGCACCAGGCAGACTTCTTCTCCCCCTCCCTATTGGCCTCAAGGTTCCTGGGTGCCAGGCCAACTACTCCCCTCCTTACCGGCCTTGAAGGTCCCAGGCACTCAGCCAACCAGGTGGTGGTGATGATCCAGTCACGGAACAGGGAAGCGTTACAGCATGCAGAGCACTGTCTCTGAAATCAAGCAGGTACAAGTCCTAAGTGGGACTTGAACCGTAACTG
>JANVCC010008305.1:0-18205 GCA_025345505.1 Todiramphus chloris collaris | reverse complement strand
ATAGATGCTAATGTGCGTAAAGCCGGACTCCATAATTCAACCTTATCATTACAATCAGCAGGTAACTGGGAAAGATCCCGCTTGCTCCGTGATTGACTGATGCTAGCTAGTATGGCTTTATCTAAGGCTAAAAGGGTTAAAGAGCCCAAATAACAGGGACCACCATGAGCAAACTGCGGGACCCCGTGCCAGGCACAGTCTCCACATGTGAGAAATATGCCATCTGGTAATGCAAGAGCACTCTTGTTAGCCCAAATTCTTGTATCATTTCTTCCCCAAACGTAACTTGTAGTACCCTCAAAGTTCTCAAAGACCGACTCACTTGCGGGACCAACAGGACCACCACAATACGTGCGGTTATAGATGGCATTATGTGGTGTGAGCCAGGTAATATTCTGTGACCTCTGATACACATAAGAGCCAAGCTTCACACAAGTAACATTGCCTTCATTCCCTGTAATATTTGCAATAGCTTCCAACCCTGCCAGGTCGAGTTCCTGGGGATCCCATGGGAGCGTAGTATTCAAGCCTGCCAGTAACTTTCCGGAGCACTCCGCGATCGACGTGCTGTTGGTACAATTCCCCGTACAAAATTTAGCTAGGGCTGATGACAGCAAAGTCATGTTAGTCTGAGGGACCCCTAACAGACAGGTGCGAAAAGGATCGGATGCTGATGCAAGGGAGAGGCAAAATGCCGTACGGTTAGTCTTGTTGGCCCAGGTTACCCACAAGTTTGCTCTTGGGTCAAATTTGTGTAATCCAGTTCGTAGGGAGACTGGTAGGAACAGCATTAACGTTACCAGGGTTACCATAATTGATAACTAACTTAACAACTAATAACTGATAAATGAAAACTATTAGCAAATAAATGACAACTAATAAGTGGATAATAAGCGATAACTAACAACTAGCTAATAATAACGAATAACGGGGCACCACGACCCCCACGGTTAGGTCTGTTGCACCCACAGCGATTGCTTACACTGCCCACAATCTAGGAGTACCCTGGCCGCACACTTTCTTTCAAGGTACCCCTTGCAGGTATGTGTAGACAAGTCCGCAAATTCGATGGTGGGCAACAAGGCTGATACGTGGAAAAGCTGGTCAGCGCTGGAACAGTGCTCAACCTTCCAGTCCAGGGTCAGGCTGAGCACTCCCACCAGGTTGCTCAAGCGTGGTCGAAGGGCCAGGAGGAGTCGCCACGTCAGTGTCCTCTGGTCGAGACCCTAAAATCGAGCTGGTATCACGCTCATTCGTTGTTGCAGCCTTGGTCCATCTCGCAGGAACCCAAATAGGACCTGTAGGCGCAGAGACACAAAGATACCCACGCCCCCAATATAACACTTTCGCTGGACCCTCCCACAGTCCAGATTTTCGATTCCGATACCAAGGTGCGATTCTGTTGTAACAGCGGGGACACCAATTCCAGGGCCCACACCTCCCCCGTTTTCTTTAATGACTGGGTTAATGCCCCTATAAGATGTTGCTTCCCAAACCATATAGTAAGGTCAATGGGGAGGTCCGGGTCGCGCCTCCGGACCTCTCCATGGACCACACAGTCGACAGTACGGTCCAAAGTCTCCCTTTGACGGGGCGTTACCCGAACCGGCCGCGTTGGGTCCGCACCCTTCAGAAGGGGTCGCAATTTTTCTAATAGTTCATTGGGTATGCCGACTATGCGGCGCAACCATTGCAGATCGCCTAGTAATCTCTGGGCATCATGCACAGTCTCAATCTTAATGTCCAGAGTCAGTTTTTGGGGCGTAATTACTTGCTCTGTAAGAGTCCAACCTAAGTATTTCCAAGGGGAGGATCGTTGCACCTTTTCTGGCGCGATTTTCAAGCCGGCAGCACCGAGCTGTTGTTGTATGGCCGCTACCTGATTCTGGGAAAAGGGGTGTGGTTGGGCAAACAAAATGTCATCCATATAATGATAGATCACTGTTTGAGGCCAAACCCTCCTCAGCAGTTGCAAGGCATTGTCCACATACAACTGGCACAAGGTCGGGGTATTACGCATCCCCTGCGGTAAAACCGTCCATTCGAACCGCTTATCAGGTTCGGCTCGATTTAATGCTGGCAACGTAAACGCGAAGCGACGGGTGTCATTGGGGTGTAGGGATATAGTGAAAAAACAGTCCTTGAGGTCGATTATCAATAAGGGCCAATCTCGGGGGAGCATGGACGGATTAGGCAAACCCGGCTGCAGCGCCCCCATGGGCTCCATTTGCTTATTCACTGCCCTTAAATCATGCAATAACCGATATTTGCCCGATTTTTTCTTTATGACAAAAATGGGAGTATTCCAAGGACTCGTTGATAGTTGTAAATGTCCTTGCTCAACCTGTTCCATCACCAACAGGTGAGCTTGGTGTAGACTTTCCCTCTTTATCGGCCATTGATCAATCCACACCGGAGTAGTCACAGTCCAAGTCAGTGGGATGGGGAAAGTCCATGCAATGGCCGCTATGCTAAAGGGCGTTCATTTGTCAACACCACTCCGAGCTGTGCGAGCACCTCCCGTCCTATTAGGCACTGCACGTTGTCGGACAAAGGAACAAGGGAGACCACACTTAATATTGACCTCCCTTCAATGGTAATTAACACTTGCGGAGATTTCTTTGCCAGAGTTAATCCACCCACCCCGGTGACTGTAACCATACTGGGCAGCATGGGCCAGTTCTCCGGCCAATGTTTAGGGGCAACAATACTCGAGTCCTCCCCAGTGTCCAAAAGCCCATTCAGCGTAATTTCTTGTCGCTGATAGGCGATAGTCACCTTTTGTTTGGGCCGGGTGGTTAAGTCCATGGTAAGCAAAGTAAGTCCTCCGGTCGAACCAAAGCCTTGCTTACCCCTGTCCCTGTTCAATAATGGGGGTAGACCACACGTAAGCTGTGGTAATGGCACCAATTGGGCGATAGCTGTCCCTTCTCATTCCTCAGAGGCGGTGAAATGGTATACACCATCACGAATATTTCCCCAGTGTAGTTAGCAGGTTGACGTCTACTGTGGCTGCCAGGTCCAGTCCGAGGCTCCCGGCGGTAGCAGGTTTGGGGGGGGCTGTGCTTAAGGCGTTGATGGCTGCTACTTGTGTCGTCAAACGGCGGCCCGGCGCGCTGGATTTCCCGTTTCCCGATCGACTATGACAAGCCCCGTCTGCATGGTTATCCGTCCGGCAGCGTTTGCACCAAACGGAAGGTACTGGGCACTCTGTCCTGACGTGTCCTTCTTTTCCACAGCGGAAACACTTTATCCTGTTGGTCGCTGGTTGGCTGCCGCCCACGGCCATTGCTTGTAGGGGTGCAAGAGCAGCTAACACTTGTGTCTGCGCGGCTGCTGCCTGTTCTTTGAGGCCTACCCCAAGCTCTTTAATGGCCTGCACTAAAAAGGCCTGCGACCTGACAGGAATATTGGACATCTGCTCTAACGCTTCCTCTATGGTCCAATTCGCTCCCAAGGTATTTAGAAATGCTCAGATGGTTGCATTGCAGTTCTATGGACCGCATTGATTTAACAATGCCCCCCTCATGTACTCAGGAACCCCAGCCTGCTCGATTGCATTAGCAGCTTTATCTAGAAAGGTCCCAAACGGTTCATCCCTGCCCTGCTTTATCCCCATGTAACTAGGAACCCCTCTGGGGGCCTTGATTTTATTAAAAGCAGCTCAGACCAATAGCATCACCTCTCTCAACTTGTCAGGACCAAGTATGGCTTGGGCTTCAACCCGGGAATAGACTCCCAGACCCATCAGCTCATCGAGAGTCAGCCCATGTAGCGGATTACCCGGCTGTCTCTGCACAGCTACACATTCCCGGCAATACGCTTGCCAGGGGGCATTATAAAATAGCTGCTGGTGCTGGCTAAGGATGAGCTGCATGATCTCTCGACAATCTGAGAGCAACAGAATCTGCGTCCCCCACAGATAGTCGATCATCTGTCTCACGGGCTCACTAGCGACGCCGAACTGGCTGACAGTGGAGCGGAGTTGAGCCAGCCATTTCCAATTGAGTGCCGATACCGTGGCAGTCATCCCTCCCCTGGCTGTCGGCGTAAATATTACCGGGCAAACCACCTCTAGGACAGAATCAGCCGCTTCGTTATCCCCGGATCCCATAATCTCCCGAGCTAGAGCAGCCCACGCTTCCCGTCTTTCTCGAGCAATCGCCGCCCCTAGATCGCTGTCTGCTCCGGGATGAGGGACGGCCTTTTCCCCGGGCGGCGGCGGTGGTTCCGGCCGCTGCGACAGCTGCGGATCTGGCCCCTGTGCTGGCGGAGCCGATGGCTGCGGATCCGGCAGATCCGGCAGGGGGAGCTCTTGGCTAGGAGGTGGTAGCAGGATAGTGGATACAGCGGGGGGGGGGGGGGGGGGGTGGGTAGGGGACAATCGCTCACTCCCTCTAGCAACCTATTCCTCCCCATAGCTGCCGACGCTTGGTGGGCAGCTTTCTCTTCCACCTGATTTTGCAAAAGCTCATTATGTACTATCCTCCACTGCTTCCCTAATTTCCTCGCGGTTTTATCGTCATCTAAAATCTCCTCCCGCAGTATATCCCCGAATTTACGCCATTCACTAAGATCATGGACCGTGTGGGGGTTTATAAAGCATCCTCGTGCGTACCCATAAGCTAACAGACCAGGGAGATCTTTTCTCAAGTCTATGCCCTTAACCTGTCGCTTCTGTAAGAAGCAGGCAAATAAATCATATGCTGCTTGCCTCTCCATTTTACCTTCAGCGCGCTCTCTTGCAGCCCTACGAGGTCACCGGCAGCACGTTACAGCCACATACTCTCCTATGAGGTAGCCGGGGGACCTGCTGTGTGGCTTCTTGCCGTTCCAGCTTTTGCCATCCCTGCTGAGGTGGGATCCGTTCCCTTGGCACCGTCTTTTTGGCGAAGACGTCCGTTTGGCACGTCGGAGCATGTTCAGAACAGCAGTATTATGTCGTGGTCGTTGTCGGGGTCACCATTTGTTGAGACGGTGGGAGAATTACGGCACTCAATGTGAGCAATCAGGCAATTCTCGTTTATTGTTAAGACCAACACTCTTTTATACAGTTATTAATGAGGCTCATACATAGTGCAAAAGCCAGCTCATGATTTGTTAGGCTATAAAAAGTCAGACCTGCCCAGTTGCTTATCTCTGTGGTCGTGCAGCTGGTGCAGCTCCTCATATCTTAGGCCCCAGGCATCTTGTTGTTGCAGAACTCCCTTTCTCAAGGAACAATCTGACCTTGCTATTCTGTTACACTATCTGTGTCCTGTGCCTGTGCAGCTCCTCGTCAGCAAGTCTCTGCATGGGAATGTGACCCTTACCCTGTAGCCACTCTCCCACAATGATGGGTTAAAAGCCTTGTAGAGGGACAAGAGACAGTAGATGCAATAAGTCTTACTTTAGGAAGGCTATTAACCGTCTCTCATGACCTTTTAGCAAGTATGTTACAGAAATAGCCTAGGAGGGAGCTACTCATGAGGCTAAAGTATCACTTCCTCTCCAAGGCTTCCAAGTATGTGATTCATGCCCAAGAGGCCCCAATGTACAATAAATTACCAGAAAATAAGAAACTATGTGCTCTGTTTACTGATAGGTCCTGTCATATTGTGGGAAACGATCAAAAGTGGGAAGCTGCTATATGGAGTCCCACACAACTAATTAAAAAGGGTCCTGGTCCATTTAATGTCAGCCTCACGTGAGCCCAGCTATTACAAAAAGTAGTATTTGCTATGCCAATTCTGGTTTTTTCCCATCTTCCCACATCATACGGGGAAGCCAGTCGAAATCCACCGATCTCTCTGAGGTGACATGGAGGGTGTGGCTTATAGGGACTTCTGATCAAGAGGTAGATGTCACTATCAATGGTAAACTGCATTTACATTGCCTCATTGATACCGAAGTTCAAATTTCTGTCATCAAGAGATCACACCAGAGAGGAGCACTTCCCTCATGATCTGTAGTAGTCCATTGTCGCTGTTTATACTGGGAGCGGAGAGATGCAGCAACATATAAATTCAGCAAGAGTAGGCAAAGGAAGCAACTTTATTAATTAGTAACCCCGTTTTATACACCCTAGCCCCATAGGGCGATTGGTCAGTGATAACCCATCTCCTAGAGTGATTGGCTAAAGTCCTACAACACCCATTGCAAAATATTTTTCCAATGTACCATAGACAGAACTTAGCAAAACACCAGGTGTTGGTCTGGCTTACAAAAATCATCCTACTGTTTCTCATAACATGTGTGAGAAAGGCAGGACTCTCACCGAAAATTGTGACAACCTGAGAAAATCCCTCTGCTAGCAGCTTTTCAGCATCCACAATTCCTCCTTTTTGTTTAAAGACCAAAAAGGTATCATTTGCAATCCTCTGCGGGTAGCCTTACAGAAGGGAGAACAAACACAGCATAAGGGATCTGCTTGGTAATGGCCAGTTATCAAACAGAGCCCAAATCAGATGCTGCTTTAAAGTGGGCAGAGAGACTCTCTAGCGATGTCAAGGGAGATACATCTAGTAAACCCAGTTCTACATCACAATTCTACCAGGTATTACTCTTAAATACAAATTTACATCAGATTTTAATTCTAACATAGCCTTAAGGGCTTTAACTTTCTGACTCCATAACAAAAGAAACTTAAAGTTCAGTCTCTGCTTGTGGAAGGACCATCCCAGTCTCTGCTTGTAGACGGACCATCTGCCTGATGGTTGGTATCCTGGTCATCACCAGAAGGTTCATTCGGTTGATGATCTGCATTCTGGAGAGCATTTGGAGGTTGCCTGTTCTGCCTCTGGTACCTCAGGTCAGGGCGAATGTATCTTGCAGGTAATCACCGTACCCCAGTGTCTGTGGAAAACCAAGCATACCCACGACCCCAAGAAATAAGCTCATGCGGGTCTTCCAAATTGTTGGTAAGTAGATCCCGTACCCAGACTTTCGCCCGGGGCAGGTGCGTCTCGTCTGACGACTGCAATGAGAGAAAATGATTGAGAATAACAGGATTATTTGAATTTGGTGTCACTGTGAGATGATTAATTGTATACAAAGCTTTTTCTAGTCGGCACTGTGGGTTTTCTCCATGCATTCCCCCTTTTTGTTTCTCCAAAACACGCTTCAAATTGCCATGGGCGCATTCCACAATGGCTTGGCCGGTAGGAGAATGCGGAACGCCAAAAGTGCAGTCTACACCCCAGAGGGGCGAGAACTGCCGCGTCTTCTGCGAGGCGTAGGCAGGACCATTATCGGTTTTCACAGCAGACGGCACGCCCAGGACCGAGAAAGCTAATTTCAGATGGGCAATGGCATCACGGCCTTTCTCTCCAGTGTGAGAAGAAGCCCACATAGCTGAGGAGAAAGTGTCAATAGACACATGCACATATTTAAACCGGCCAAATTCAGGGATGTGCATTATATTCGTTTGCCAAAGCTGCAAGACTTTTAGGCCTCTGGGGTTTACCCCGGTGGCAAAGGTGAAGCGAGTCCATGACAGTCAGCACAAGCACTGACAATGTCATGAGCCTCAGTTGGCATTAAGTGAAACTGCTTCTGCAGGGTATGTGCACTTTGATGGAAGAAACCGTGCGATGCCTTGGCTTGTGCAATTTTGTCAGGCTGAGGCGCTACCCATGCAGGGTTGTCCAGCATGTCAGCCCTGGCATTGCCTTCTGTTATAAAACCTGGCAAACTGGTGTGACTTCGAATGTGCAGAATGTAGTATGGATGCGCTCGAGCTTGAATTGGACACCATAAAGTTTGCTATAGTGAAAACAGAGCCGCATTATTCACTTCCTTTAGAAGTGAACAATCCAAGCAATGGGTTATATCTGCTACATAAACAGAATCATTAACCAAATTCAAAGGCACCTGAGAGAACCGCTGAAAAGCCATGGCAACAGCCCTCAATTCAACCAGCTGGGCAGAGCCTGACTCATGGCCTTCCAGCACCTGCCACTCAGATCCCTCCTTCCAGATAACAATGGCTTTCCCTGTTTTTCCAGAACTGTCCGTGAAGATGGTGGGTCCTTTCACCGGCACCCGACTGTTTTTTGGCTGCAAGGTGAAGCTGGTTGACTTTGCCAGCTGCAGTAATTTATGGCTGGGCAGGTGGTAAGCGTTCTGCCCTGAAAAATTTTGCAGCGCACTTTGCAAAGGAGCGCCATTGGCAAGGCTCCACTCAAAGTGTTCCTGCGGTGCTGGAAGAGCAATTGTTGCAGGATCCGCTGCCATTAATTGCAAACACCGTTGGCGGCATTTGATTATCAGAGAAGCGATCAATTCAAACAACGTGGGTGCCGTCTTTTTCGGCTGATGTGGCAGAAAGACCCATTCTAGGATATGCAAAGGGTCAGACCATTGTGTGTTCCACTGGTCAATGATACCTGTGGGATGAAGGTCTGGAGCAGTAATGAAAACAGTGATATCAGTGGAGAGATCCACTCGATAAGCTTGACGAGCAGAAACAGCCTGTTGCACCTCCCGCAGCGCTCGTTGCGCTTCCGGAGTCAATTTCCGAGGTGAATTCAAATCGGGGTCCTCCTTTAAAATATTAAAAAGCGGGGAAAGTTGCGTTGTGGTTAGCCCTAGATAAGGATGCACCCAATTGATGATACCCAGCAATTTCTGAGCATCATTCAAGGTTTTAATAGAATCCGAGAAGTGCACCTCTTGGTGTTGTATAGTTTGGTCCAAAATTTTGACTCCTAAATATTTCCAAGGAAGATGCTGTTGAACTTTCTCCGGAGCCACTTGCAACCCGTAGGAATGCAGAGTAGCAAGCAGCCGAGGCTGTATCCTCAGCAGCTCGTCCCGGGTTGATGCTGCCACCAGGATATCATCCATCTAATGGTAGCAGTAAGCCTCAGGAAACTGCTCACGGACTCCGGACAAAGCTTGAGCGACATACCATTGGCAGATAGTCGGGCTGTTCTTCATGCCCTGAGGTAGAACCTTCCATTGAGATCACTTCACAGGTTCAGCATTGTTAACTGCAGACACAGGAAAGGCAAATTTTGGCCTGTCATTAGGATACAAAGGAATTGTGAAAAAGCAACCCTTCAGATCAATGATCAGGATGTCCCACCCTGTTGGAATCATGGTGGGTGAGGGCATACCAGGCTGCAATGCCCCCATACCTTCCATCGCTGCGTTAACTTTTCGGAGATCTTGCAAGAGTCTCCATTTCCCTGATTTCTTCTTCTAGCTGTATGTCCCTCTGGGTCTTTTACCATTACAGGTCGTTCTCTTAAATAGCTCTGTGCGGTTCCTCCTAACCCTGAGACGGCCGATCCCACGGGGGCTAAAGGCCATGAAGGAGGCCACGCAGAGAAGAAGATAATCGTTACATCAGCACCTGTATCGATCAAACCTCGCAGCTGAATCTGGGGCGGACAAGCGTTTGGCAGGACTAGGGTACATGTCATCTCTGGCCTTTGCCTAGAGATGTCTGCAGTCCAGAAGATCTATGGAAGTCCCGTAGATCCATTGCCGTTATCTTTGCAAACTCCCTGTTATGTCCTGGGGACACATGACTTAAAAGGCATTAATTGAGCAATGAAAGTCTTTTCAGGGATAGTAGCAGGGGGATTGGGCGTGGAAACCATAGCATGAATCTGGCCTGTAAAGTCATCATCAATAGCTTCTGGGTGCACAAAGATCCCTCAGTGTGTAATATTAGGTTTTCCCACGAGCATTGCACCGAGTCCCTGACCTAGGGGTCCATATGCATTCAAAGGGACCTTATAAATACGACTGGATTCTAGGACGACTGTTGTTGTGGTATAGACGTCGGCCCCGGCTGATCCTGGGCTGTCGTCTCTAAGGTGGCTGGGTAGGCCTGTGTCTGTGCCATTCCATGGGGGATCACCTGCATCGGAGAGCAATTCCCCCTTTTTCACCCCGGTGTGAGTTTCCCGGCAGAGGCTGACCGTTGGCATGGCGCAGAGATCTGCAGTATTCTGTACAATGACCTGGCCTACCACACCTCTTGCACTGAGGGGTCCCTGTATTTTCCTTTTGCCTCGGTTTAGCCCTTTTCCATTTGCTCCCGTCTTTGGACTGCTTTGGTTCACGATCAGAGGATGCGTGAACAGGTGGCAGAAACGCAGCCAAAGCAGACCTTTTATGGTTCCCAGACCCCACCTTAGCGCAGGCTTCAACCATGTCTGTGAGTGTAGGCTCCCCTGGTAGAACATATATTTTTTTTCTGTACTCATCGTTGGCATTGTCTCTTGCTAATTGTATGCACATAGTCTACCTTAACGAGTCATCTTCAACCTGATTCTCAAGGGCAGCAGCAACCTTTTCTACAAAGAGTAAAAATGGCTCTGTCTGACCCTGACATATTTTTATATACCGTGTTTTAGAAGCAGCCATTTCCACGATCTTCATGAGAGCTCCCATGACAACTTTCTGAGCTTGCCCTAGGTTTTGAGGGGGCCAGGTGGCCTGGACATCGGGATTATAGAAGTGATCAGTTCCCATAAGGGCATCTACTCCAACTATATGTCTAATGTCAGTGGAAGGCTACTGCTTATTCTGTAGTGCAACCTTATCAGCCATCTTTCTCCAGATACCCTCAATAACTTCAAATTGTACAGGTTGAAGTATGATTTGAGCTAAGTGCTTAATATCAAATGGAGCAAGCAGATCAGTATTCATCACTCTAATAACTTGCATGACTTCAGGAGAACCAAGCCCATATTGTGCCACTTTGGATTGTAAATCCTGTACAACCTTCCATGCAATAACATCATGTTTATCATTTTGTCCTGTATTTGGGACAGCCTTAAACACAAGATAGGCTCGGACATCCCCTTGCGGGGTGTTACTATCTCCTTGAGTTAGTGGCACACACTTCTGAGGCGTTATAGCAGTCTCCTCATCCTTCAGAGATTCCCCTGTCCTGTCTGGCATTCCCACTTTGTCTAATAGATTCCAGTTGCCTGCCTCTAGAGACCGCAATTTAACTGACTCCCAGTTAACCGATGCCTGCAGTTTCTTGGACGGACAGTTACAGTACACTCTGGGAGTGTCAAAGGATGGGTCTGCAGCAACTGCTTCTTCCGTCGCCCAGAGGCGGGCAGGGTACGGGTGCCGGGCCAGAGGACGATAAGGCGGTGGAGGCTGCAGTCAGTTGCACAGGGGGTAGCAAGGCAGCCGTTTGTGGCAGCGCAGTTTGTGGCGCTGCCGGCAGTGCTGGCATATCCTCTGATGGAGCCGCCTCTGCCGCTGTGTTCATAGTTCGGCCGGTGGCGCTGGAGCTGCCGCCTCCACCTCTACTGGGGCCGCCGTTTTTTCCGCCACTGTCGGTTTCGCCGTGGGAGCCGTCGCTACTTCCGCGTTCGGAATTGCCAGAGCTGGCACTTCTGGCACTCTCTCAGCTGCCGCCTGCAGGAACGCCTCCTGTAATCCCGCTAGCTGCTGAGACATCTTCAGAAGCTGCTGTGATATGTTCATCAGCACCGCAAGCTGTTGTGATATTCCTGGCAGTAATGTGAGGTATTGTGGCAGTTCCTGTAATGCCGCCAGCTGTCGCGTTAACAGGTCCATCATGGGTGGCTGCGCCTGCGCATTAAAACACACAGATAGGTGCGCACGTGTGGAACTGCTGGGCGCTGCGGGCGCTTGCAAAAAACTCGAAAGTGCTACGAGTGCAGCAGGCGCACACGCGGAAAAATTAGGTGCTACCATGGAGCTCCAGGTCACTGTTAATCCGGATCGGGCAACTGGAGGGGCCGTGGGAACAACCAGCATTGTTATATTTGCCAAAGATAGCGGCACGGAGGAGGCCAGAGCCACTGGGCTAAGGGGCGAGGGACGCTCCTAGGCATCTCGCTGTTTAAGCATTTCCGCGAGCTGCTCCACAGGCATAGGGTATGTAGGGGGAACATAATCATGGGGCAATGCATATTGCCACTGAACAGGCTGTAGGACCAGCACTGGATCCTGTGGGGCCAGAGATGGCTCCTCGGTGTGGCTGTCACCAGCTGCTGCACTTGGTTCAGTAGAGTCCCCCTCAGCAGCGTCCCCCTTAGCGGCGTCACCCTCTGAAGCCGGCACCCCTCCCCCATTGTCAGCTTTAGATTTTAGTAGCATAGAAAATAAATCTTTCCAAGTGCAAACCAAGTCTAACAGTGTGTTTTCCCCATAGGGGAGCTCATTCCAGAGCCTGGCGCCCAGCAGCCGCCACAGCTCTAAATCGAAGGCGGTGTCAGAGTCCGCGGAAAAGCTGTGGTCAGCTGCCCATTGCAAAAGAGCGCGGAGGGCGTCCTCCGAAACATCACACTCTGTAGGGATTGATAGGAGTAGGACAGAAATAGTTGTTAGCTAGTAGTTATCCTAAGGCCTGCAAGGCTGACAAACATCCAACACTGCTCCAACTCTGAGGAGATAAGACCAAGGATGAGAAAACCAGAAGCACCTGGCAAAACAGGCGGATAAGAGGAGAAAAACAGGGCGCTGAAGGAAGAAACCCAAAAGAATCGCTAGCCAATTAAAAGTGTTTGAAGTGTGCGTGGACAGACTCTGGGTTTGAGCGTGAGGCCAATGAGAAGTGACCTGGGTGCGTGAACAGTATTGTCTCGTGTATAAATATAGCCTGTTGTACTTAATAAAGTGACTTCTAATTACAACCATATTGGCTGTGCTGTCGGAGTCCGTCCCTGCATGCTACAATCCTCTGTGACAGCCAGGAAAGCCTGCCAGGTCAACAGCACCATGCCTTCTTTCGAGTCCAATTCCCCATCTTGGCAGGGTTTTTCTAATACCCCGGCGCCTGGACTGGTCTCGGCCTTGAACCTCGGGGCAGCGGGGGAAGGGGGGCGTTTGTGTACCTCCCGAGAGCCACTCGGCTTGGTTCGTTGTGTGTAGTACACGTCGCGGGTCACCAAATATCGCTGTTTATACCGGGAGCGGAGAGATGCAGCAACATATAAATTCAGCAAGAGCAGGCAAAAGAAGCAAGATTATTAATTTATATCCCCGTTTCATATATCCTAGCCCCATAGGGCGATTGGTCAGTGATCACCCATCTCCTAGGGTGATTGGCTAAATTCCTACAACACCCATTTCAAAATATTTTTCCAATGTACCATAAACAGAACTTAGTAAAACAGCAGGTGTTGGTCCAGCTTACAAAAGCCATCGTACTGTTTCTCATAACATGTGTGAGAAAAGAAGGACTCTCATCGAATATTGTGAGAACCTGAGAAAGTCCCTCTGCTAGCAGCTTTTCAGCATCCACAGGCTCTGTCCTGGTTTGAGTGAGAACAGAGCTAATTCTGTTCATTGATTTTACTGTTCAGCTCAGTTCTTCTAACTGCACTTTCTGAAGTTATCAGCATGTTTTCGCAGACAGTGTCTGCTTCCAGCAGTGATAAGGCCCCATGGTTAGAGTTACTACTGAGAAGATCCAGAGAGGGATGTCTTTACAAATGAAGATGCTGTAATGTAACAAGGAGATAACCTTGCTGGCCTGAGTGGCAGTATATCATCAAAGAACACCAATTAGGACTGGAAATGTCAGTGAGAGCTGTCTGAAACCAGTTGAGGCCCCAAAATCTAGAGGATTTGTAAACTTTTGAACTTTAAGAAAGAGTGCACAGGCTTAATAGACTTATACATATTAACTTCTCCTCCTAGGGGAGGCATGAAGTAGAGTTAATGAAACATATATGATACATGATGTAGGGGGGTGTACATGCTAAGGGGGGATATGTAATAGGTGTATCGGGAAGTCTGTGCCTTCCTAGTACCTTAGCAAATGGGGAAAGAAGAGGGTTGTATGCAGCCAGGAAACTGGGATAAAAGGGGTCTGCGCCCTCCGGCAATTTGAGAGACCCCACAGGGATATGCCCGATGGACTCTCCCTTTATTCGAATAAAGTCTTTTTGCAGGACTCCTCTGTCTCCTCTTTGAACATGGACCTCTAGTGATGTGATTTTCTGAACACTACCAAGGATTGGTGTGCAGACCAAGGCCACTGCTGGATCTTGTGTACCACATTAGGGGGTGCAGGAAGTGAAAGGCTGTACCTGCAGGGAGGAGTGGACAGGACAGGTGACCCTAAACTGACTAACCAGGGATTCCAGCCCATATACATCATACTCAGTATAAGTTGAAGGATCATGAGGGTCAAGCTCTCTCCTTCAATGGCTGGCATCTGAGGAGGACTCTGTCCATTCTGCCTTCGATCCCCATCCATGTGTTCTTGAATCCAGTGTCAGAACCCAACTCCTGAATCCAGATCCCGTATGCCGCTGGGCCCAGTCTGGGACTTCCCCAGTGCCTGCTCCACAGGTGTTACTGCCGCTACAAATTTTAATGCGAGTACCTGGAATGAGGTGGGCGTTAAATTGTGGGATAGAGCAACAAAGGCGGATAGAGCGGTGGCTGAACTGTTAAACCCTTGGAGAACTATTTTAGAGGTTATGAAAACACGAGAGAGGCAAGCCGCTGAGCAGGGAGACTGCCCCGCTTCTCCGAGTGCCGAGCTGTCCACCCCCCTGCCATCTGCTCCCCTGCTGTCTGCTCTCCCGCCATCAACCTCCCTGGCCCCCCCCCCCCCCCGGTCGCACACAAGAAACAGTCTCTTTCATGGCACGAAGAAGGTTGGGGGGAGGAGGACTCGGATGATGACCCTTTTGACTCACGGACAGTCGATCTGCAAAAGGAGCCCAATCTATACCCCCTGACTCCCAGGACAATTGTGAACGTGTGCAGCAGGAAGCCATGGCAGAAGGGGATCTAGAGGTGGCACAAAAAATTATTGCCCCAGTGTACTATGACCATGGGCAGCCCCCATGTTAGGAAGGGCTTCAGTTTTCGGGCATTAAGGAATTGTGGCGGTCGGTGTTTGAATTTGGGTTGAGCTCACCATTTACAATTAATATGTTAGGATCAATCATGAATAGCCACACCCTTGTCCCACACGACTGTAAGATGCTAATGCAGTTAATCTTGACCAGTTCGCAGTACACTGCGTGGGAATCAAAGTAGAAGCAGTTGTCGGAAGCCAAACAGTTAGAATATATGGGGCACCCGGTAGGTGATCCGGCTCGAATCATGACCTTAGACCAACTCATGCATGTAAATAGGTTTCATCCAGCACACCGACAAGCACGTGAAACCCCGTGAACCGTGCTGGATGATATCAAAAACCTTGCATTCCAAGTGGTTAAGGAGGTCTCCGATGCAGGGAAACCTGTCAGAGCATTTACTGAAATACAGCAGGGACCGAAGGAGACGTTTATAACCTTTATAGATCGCCTTAAAAGACAGCTTGAACAAACAAGTTCCACATTGTTGGGGTTTTGGGGAGTTATTCTGTTTTCCTTCTTCTCTTAAAGAATTTTTCCATACTTGTTTGTCAGGGAGGTAAATTGCTGTACTTAAGAGAGACAAAAGGACCCGGCCACAGGGGGAGGGGTCCAGCCAGCTGAATAAAGGGGGTTGGGTGGAGCCCCTAGGGCTCTTGTTTTTGCTCCCTGCATTGGAGGTGAGGGGAAGCTGCCCTCGTGGTGCAGACAACTCATCCCCACTGCATCTCCTGCTCTCCCTGCTGCGTCTCCTGCTCTCCCTGCTGCCTACCAAGGATCCGGCGGGACACCGAGATCAACTTGGAGAGAGGTCGTCCCTGCTGCGTTTCCTGCTTTTTTCCTTCTACCCCTGCTGTCTCCCGAGGATCCTGCTGGACACCAGGATCGGCTGCCCAGGGGGGTTCGTGACACAGGCTTTTCGTCGGCCATTGCCACGTGAGGCCTGAGCTGGCTCCGGAGCGGCAGGGAGACCGTCGCGCCCTCCCTGCTCACCGGGAGCCGCCCGAGAGGTTGGGACTGGGTTCCTGGTGCTGTTTCCTGTTACTGCCGTAGTTACTGTTGTTTGTTTGTCTTGTTATATAGATATTTAGTAAAGAACTGTTATTCATATTCCTCATCTTTGCCTGAAAGCCCCCTAATTTCAAAATTATAAGCATTCAGAGGGGAGGGGGCTGCATTTTTCCATTCCAAGGGGGGCTCCTGCCTTCCTTGGCAGACACCTATCTTTCAAACCAAGACAACGACCCTTTGGATTTTACATACCACACTTAAGCAAAACTTCTCCAGCTACTGCACAGGGTACAACTCAGCATTCTGCAGCAGATGTGTGCCATGGTGCTTTTGAGAGTAGGAAAATTAGAGATGAAAACTAACAGTGAAACTGAAGCTGACTTGACAGGCTGATTTAGCAACTGACAATGTAAAATATTCCCCAAATGAAATCCATTTTTGTAAAACATCTAAGACAAGATTTTAAATTTTTAGGTATTACAGAGAGGCATGAGGATCAGATTTCTGCCTCTGCTACTGCCACTCCTGTGTCCAAAGCAAGCTTGCAGAGGAGCACAGAACAAGGCTTTGCCTCCTTCAATTCCTAGAAATAAAGCATTGAAAAAAAAAAATTTTTTTTTTTTTTTTTTTTACCAGAGGAACTGTCAAGGACAGTTCCACCAACATCCCAAGGAGCCAATGATGAGAGCGCCTGTCACAGAACCATGGAACCGTTCATCTCCAAAAGCAAACAGGGGACAGTTCAGACAATTAAAAAAATTAGTTGTTTGATTTTTTAAACAAAGTGGGTTTTGGGACATGAAGCAACACGCGCTAAGAGGAAGCTCTCCGGGCACGACGCTGTTACAAAAGCCGGCACCATGCTCAACCATATCACAAAAATCGGACCAATTTTTCAAACGTGCGGCCACACTGCCCCGCAGCCTCCCCGGCCACTTCCACCCCCACCAGCCTCCTGACCCCTGGGAGAGAAACAGCTCAGAACATGGGGAAGAGGTCTCAGGCCGAGCAGGGCAGAGGGACGAGTTCACAGCTCCCACAGGAGCTCCCCACATAACAGCAGGGAAGGAAGTGGCCGCCACCCCGCAAAAGTGTCCATAAGTGCTGAGTGACCAACAGTGGGACAGAAGCAAAAACACGTGGGCACTGTGTCCCACCCACAAACGGGAACATTTATTCCACTTTGAACTCCCCTGAAAGTGTGATCAGACAGAGTCAGGAAGTTCTGCCTGGGGTCCTCCTGAGCTCCCATGAGGATGGTTTCTCCTCTGGGGGGGGGGGAAATAATTTTGCTTAGGTTCAAAAATTAAAATAACTTAAACTTATGCACCGCAGTCCCTGGGATGGGGCTGAAATAGAGCCTGGGATGGGGGGGGGGTCCAGGAGACTTTACTTGCCCTTAGTGCATCAGATCCCACTCAGACCTCCCCAAGAACACCTGAGATATACTGAGACTCCCTAAAACTCCCTCTGAGAACACCCTAGATACTCCCAATACATCCCTAAGACCCTCAAAGAGCCCCATGAGAACCCCCAAGACACCCCTGAGAAATCCTGGACAACCCAGCAACCCCAAGATGCCCAACAAGACCTCCCTGAACTGGGCACACACTTTGGCCCCAGCCCCATGGAAGTAATGTCCCCAAATTTTTACCATTTAGGGAAGAAATGTCAAAAACAACAACAAAAAAAAGACAAAAATAATTTATTAAGTTGGAGTATTTTTCTTATAATTGTGTAATGGACGTGGGTTTCTTTCACCCCACTAAATGCAAAGCCTAGAGGAAAATGTGGCCAAAACCTGGGATACCATGTCCACATCTTCCAAGAAATAAGGGTGGAAAAGAGGCAATTTTGGATCAATCTGCTGGAAAAGGCTTCCCAGGAGTGTCACGTTTACCCTGACAGCACCGGGGTTGGTGTATTTGTGACCCCTCCAGTGCAGACTGGTCACTGGTGTGGGTGCGCATGTGCTGATTATGGTGGGAGATTTGCCTGAAGCTCTGGCCACAGTTGGTGCAAGTGAAGGGCTTCTCATCAGTGTGGGTGTGTCAGTGCCTGGTGAGCTTGGACTTCTTGATGAAACTCTTGCCACAGTCATCACAGCAGTACAGCTTCTCACTGGGGTGAGTCCACATGGCCTTCACCACCTCGGAGTGCTGGCTGAAGCTCTGGTAGCCATCATCAAATGTCCTGGTGATGACCATAGAGTCTGGCAGCTTCCCATCACAAATGCACAGTCTGACATCCTTGCAGAGATGGTGGTGGAGATGCTGTCTGCAGGCAGAGCTGTGACCAAAGCTCTGCTCACAGGCGCCACTATCGTCCAGACTCTCACCAGTGTGGAGACAACGGTGCTGTCAGAAGTGGGAGACGTGGCAGAAGGTCTCAGC
>JANVCC010008302.1:0-16185 GCA_025345505.1 Todiramphus chloris collaris | reverse complement strand
ATCTTCTCCCCCATCCCGCCCCCCATCCTCTGGTGCCGTGTGAGCACCGGCAGTCATAACACGGGTGTGCTATCAACACCCTCCAGCTCCCAGCGCTGCAGCGTGAGGGCTGGATGGGGAAAAGCAGCCCAGCCAGACCCACTACACGAGTGCCCATAGGGCTGTGTGAGCCATGAGATTGTTGAGATAAGCACAGCATAATCGAATTTCTGTTTTGTTGGGGTTTTTTTTCCCCTCTTTGCTTTTACAGAACTCTTTTTAAGTACCTGCAATGAACAGGTATGTGAAGTTGAGTCCTCAGAAGTAATACATGTCATAAGTAGTTATTATGCCATCTGAGTTTGCTGTCGCTTACTGTCATATGGAGATACACAGCTGTCAGAGATGGTGACAGAGGCGATGTAGTGTATGTCTCAACATTGCTGTATCAGTGTGGACAGACTTCAAACCACAAACTGGATGACGGTTTGTCAGAGATGGTGACAGAGCAACATTGCTGTATCAGTGTGGACAGACTTCAAACCACAAACTGGATGACAGTTTGTCAAACCACAAACTGGACAATGGTTGGACCGCAAGTTAGAAGTTCCCGTTTCAAATACAGAATTAACTCCGAAAACTGCAACCTCATCCCTACACATGTGCCCAGACCCAGGGCTTGGAAGACCGAGGGGTCTGGAGACCCCTGAAGACCACCTAAGACCCCTCAGAGACGGTATTGGGCATGCGTGCCACTGCCAGGTGGTGGGTGTGGTTAATCAAAACAGTTCCTGATAAAAGAGCAGGAACCACCAACATCGGACTGAACGTTCTCCCACCGGACATGGAAACAAATTGGACTGACAGGAAGCCGCAGATCCATGGTGGTAGCTATGGTGACTGACCCTTTTCTTCCTTTCTTTCCTTTCTCTCTTTCTCTTTGCTTTGCGAACTTTTTGTCGAGCAAATAAAGTCACTTGGTGCTTGACTCCATTTTGAGTCTTAATTCTGTTCCCGAGAATACGAGCAAAATCTCGCTCTGGTCTATGACTGGTGCACAACATCTTCAATTGGCATCACTGACAGGATTCTCAGAGAAACAGAAAGTGCCCAGGTGCTTTATAAGAGACTCTTGTGAGTGTGTGAGTGAGACGTACATTGGTACAAAGCGAGTGCGGAGTCTGGATCCGTGGTTCTGTTTGTCTGCAAGGAAAACAGCCAGAGAAGGACAAAGTGACAGAACTGAGTGAGAGACGAGTCTCAAGAAAAAATGTAAAGGTATAACTTCCTGAGAGCGAATGGGGGAATAGTTGTAGAGAAATTATTGTGTGGCCCTCTCAGGATGAAATAACCCCCTCTTTGGTGAAATGAGTGCCCGTACACCTATAGATACTAATGATCCTTTCCCCATGTATTCATTGAATAGGGATTTAGATAAACTGAATGACTTTTTGGGAATATATCGCGCCCGCCCATCTCCCCAAGGGCAAGAATGGGTGAAAGATCATTGGTTCCAACTACAGAGTGTAGTGGATAGGATAATGGTATTGCAGAAGGAGGCTAAAGTTAAGCTTGGGAAGGGAAAATCCATAATTTGTGCAGTTCTGGGAGCGAGTTTGGCAGCAGCCGTGGAAGATAGGAGACAGAGATTGTGTCAAAATGAGGCTGTCATAGACTCCCTGAAACTGGCAGTTAAATCACTACAAGAGCAGTTAGAAGAGACCAAACAAACGTTAGAGGAAGAAAGAAACCAGAATGTCTTATTAAAGGGAGCACTGAAAGAAGAACTGTGGAAGGAGAGTGATTCGTTTGCAGCGGCAGAGGTGAAGTTGGAAGAGAGAGGGATTAGGCAAATCTATCCCCAGGGGGATTTACAGAAAGCAAAAGAGACAGTAGAAAATCCTCCTCATATGTATCCCCTGCTTAAGATGGAGCATTTGTATGAGGCAGATGATAATCGTCCCCAAGTTGTTACTAAAGAGGTTCCGTATACAACAACTGAGTTAGCAAAATTAAAAAAGGATTTTGCAAGGACTTCAAAGGAATATGAAACAGAGTATGTCTGGAGAGTATCGTTGTCAGGGGGAGATGGAATCTTGTTGCCAGAGAAGGATATTGGGGACCAGGTGTGTTTCTAACTACTGGCAATCATCGGCCCCATTGTCTCTAGCGCAGAGAGCAGCGTACTGGGCTGGAGGACTGACCCTTTGGAGAGGGGGGGCCCCCAAGCTATAATAGGTACTGTGCATCAACTGGTAGAAAGTGTGCAAAAGGCAGCTTGTTTGCAGATGATGTATGATAAGGAGCTTAAACCTAACCAGGGATCTCCAATGATGATGCCTGTGGACCCAGAAGGGATGACCCCCCTGAAAGCAGGAGACTTGATGTCTGGTAGAGTTTTACTAATCTTTGAACAAGCAACAACAATAAATGGGTAGTTGTATAGTAGGGACATGTGGGTGCTGAAAAGCTGCTAGCAGAGGAATGTTCCTAGGTTCTCACAATATTCTGTGAGAATCCTGCCTTTCTCACACGTGTTATGAGAAACAGTAGGACGGTTTTGTAAACTAGACTAACACATGGTGTTTTGCTAAGTTCTGTTTATGGTACATTGTAAAAATATTTTGAAATAGGTGCTGTAGGACTTTAACCAATCACCCTAGGAGATGGGTGATCACTGACCAATCGCCCTATGGGGCTGGGGTATAAAAATGGGGTTGTAAATTAATAAAGTTGCTTCTTTTGCCTGCTCTTGCTGAATTTATATGTTGCTGCATCTCTCTGCTCCCGGCATAAACAGCGACAGGGACATACTGTGAAATTCATAACATTGTAGATAGTGATTATCTCCGGGAACAGGACAACAAGACATCTTGAGGCACCCGAGCATGCTAAACAGACAAGAACCGGTTTTGTTGAATCTGTATGTTCAGCCTGCATATAAACTGTGTACCCAGCTTGCATCGGTACGCACATTTGGAGGAGTGATCCCCTGTGCATCCTGTGCCACAAAATAAAGAATGCCTGCTTAATAACTTTGGTTATTGAGTTTTTCACTGCATCACCCCTAATATGAAGGCTCCCTGATTCTCTAAAACCCATCATGATCCAGCTAGAGGGGAAGATACAAAATACCCCCATAGCAAACAGAGTTACAGCTGCTTTAGAAGGAGCAGTAACTCCTGATCACCGGAGGTCAGGAAGGAAATTGTGGTCGTGGGGGGAAGTAGCCTAAGAGCTGATTAACTTTGGGAGGAAATATGGTCCTGTGGGTGGATGCTGGCAGAGACCCGAAACCAGGGCTGTATGAGCAGCAGGAAACAGAGAGAACATGAGGAAATGGGATGGAAAACCCACTTCAGTCCTAGATGCAAGACTATGTAAATTGTGGAGAGGGAAAGCAATCATGAAAGGGGATTCTTCCAGGAAAAATGCTGCTCCAGTTTCCACTGTGAAATTCCCCAGACAGAGTAGAATGGCTGATCTTACTTCTGATCCTCCTGAAGGGACTTCTAAGTCATTCTCACAAAAAGTGAGTGACTCTGATCAGGATTGGAGGGGCCCTGCCTCCAGCCAGGTGGAGGAAAGGGACAATCAGGTTTACTGGACTTTGTGGATCCAATGGCCTAGAACATCGGACTCACAGGAGTATAAGGCTGGTGTACAGTGTACCCTGATGTCATCAAGCTATAGAGGGGTCAAACTCATCTGTGTTTCTGAAGTGAGAGGGGGATCCCAACAGCTCACTGTATTGGAAGCTAAAGTGAGACTAACTGGGAATGAATAGCATAAACACCCCATTGTGACTGGCCCAGAGGCTCCGTGCATCCTTGGCATAGACTACCTTAGGAAAGGATATTTCAAGGACCCAAAAGGGTATCGATGGGCCTTTGGTATAGCTTCATTGGAGATGGAGGATATTGAATAGTTGTCCACCTTGCCTTATCTCTCAGAGGACCCTTCTATGGTGGGGTTGCAGCAGGAGTTTCAGGATTCTCCTTCCCATCCTATGGTTGGGGGGAGAGGGGTGGAAGTGAGTGGCCATGCGGTACTTAGTTGCCAGCTGGGCCTAAACCAAAACAATACACATGTATGCAAGTTTCCAACCTTTTAACGTCTGATTTTTGAGATATATATTAATGAAAAACTATTTTTCTGTACGTTAGTAACAATACTGGAAAGAAACATGTTGCTCTGTATATGTAAATGGTTCAGTGTGAGTCCAAAAAAAAAAATAAATATATATATATATATATTCTTCTGGCATTCCTGAGGGAATTTCTTAGAAGCTTTTTTTTACCAGCTGCCCTTGGTATGTCACTTTTATTTCACAAGATCATTTTAGTTGCAGTAGCAGGTTCAGGAATATGAACATGACAGTGGTGGTACAGACCCCCCTGCCCTGGGTCGCTCTGAAGTGCATTCCTCTCATTTTTGTGGCAAGTAGAGCCTTCATTAGGTCTCTGTAACAAGTAACAAGGGAAAGCGTCTTTGTACATTTTCACACCCCCGCAACAAATTTGTGTAGTCGGCAAGATGGCAAATATAGTCACCAATTGCTTACAGAAACATGGCATTAATCCAAACCCCAGCTTCTCAAAAGAATGGGTGTGTAAGAACTGGAGTGACTGGGAAGCGATAGAAAAACAACTAGACACTACAAGAAGCTTGCTCAAATATGGTAAAGACAAAGCCATAATTTACAAAATGCTACGTACTTGTGTTGGGTTGACCCTGGCACAGCACCAGGTGCCCACCAAGCCCTTCTATCACTCCCCCCAACCCCCGCCAGCACGGCACGCAGGGAGAGAATAAGACGCAAAGAGCCGTGGGTTATGATAGATAAGATGTTATTCTCTACTTCCCAGCCGCAGGCAATGTCAGGCCTAGTCCAGGAAGCAGGGCTCCAGGCACATGCAGCAGATGCTTGGAGGACAAAGCCGAATGCCCCCCCATCCTCCTCCTGCCCTCTCCCTTTATAGTTGAGCTGACATCATATGGTATGGAATATCCCACTGGTCAGCTCAGGTCAGCTGTATCCCCTCCCCCATCTTGCCCCCCCAGCCTCTGGTGCCGTGTGAGCCCTGGCAGTCATAACAGGGGTGTGTTATCAACACCCTCCAGCTCCCAGTACTGCAGCATGAGGGCTGGATGGGGAAAAGCAGCTCAGCCAGACCCACTACAGTAGTTGCTTAGGAGCAGAACACTGCTCTTGGAAAGAGATAAATGGAAAGTTAAATTATTTGCAGGAGGAATTAGAAAAGCGTAAATCTACTGAATTCCTGCTATCTTTAAACATAGATCAGCTGCAGAAACAACTTAAGGAATCCCAAATAAAAAACCACAAGTTAGGAGAGTGTGTTGATATGATGCTAATGCATACACCGAAACTCCTGGACATAGTTAACATCAGGAAACTGATAATGTGTCCTGAAGATTGGATTGGTAATATCTGGGATGATTCAGATAGTGAAAATAGAGATACACCCCCCCCCCCCCCCCTTATCCATCTGAACGTGTTGCATGTGTCAGACGCATTATTAAAACTGAAGAGACTACCGGACCATGGGGTGGAGCTGGAGAATGCACCAGGAAATTTACCCAATTTGATCCATTTCAGTTAGCTAAGCTATAGGAGCAATATAGACAGAAGCCAGGAGAAACGGAAAACAAATATCTGTGGCATGTGAGCTTAACTGGAGGAGATAAAATTTTGCTAAGTGGGGAGGAAGCAAATGGATATTGGAGACCAGGTATCTTTTTAAATGGTGGGCCTGCCCTCCCCCCAGATGCCCCTCACTCACTAACAAGAAGAGTGGCATTTGGGGCTGGAAGAGTTGTTGTATTGGAACAGGTAGAGAAGACTAATACCGATAAGATCTCATGATTGTCTCTCTGAGGCTATAACAAAGGCTGCCTGTATACAGGTGGCATGGCACCAGGTGCCCACCAAGCCCTTCTATCACTCCCCCCCAACCTCTGTCATCACGGCACACAAGGAGAGAATAAGACGAAAAGAAAAGAGCCGTGGGTTATGATAGATAAGATGTTATTCTCTACTTCCCAGCCGCAGGCGATATCGGGCCGAGTCCAGGAAGCAGAGCTCCAGAAACACGTATCAGTTGCTCGGAGGACAAACCGAATGCCCCGTCCCCTCCTCCTCCTGCCCTCTCCCTTTATAGTTGAGCTGACATCATATGGTATGGAATATCCCACTGGTCAGCTCAGGTCAGCTGTATTCCCTCCCCCATCTTGCGCCCCCAGCCTCTGGTGCCGTGTGAGCACTGGCAGTCATAACAGGGGTGTGTTATCAGCACCCTCCAGCTCCCAGTACTGCAGCATGAGGACTGTACGGGGAAAAGCAGCTCAGCCAGACCTACTACAACAGGTTATGCACAGTCACCTGCTACTGATACTTTGCAGTCAGCCACAGAAAGATCTTCTAGCACTCCCTCTCTTCTACCGAGAGGATCCCAGGGACAGCTATCAAAAAACTTCTAAGTTCTGGATGGCCTGCCTGTCCAGAGAATTGTCAGTTATCAATGGATAAATGACAACAGCCCTTACATTTAGCTTTAATTGGTCATTGCAAACAGTTAGTAAAATTTTTAATAGATACAGGAGCACAAATTTGTTTTAACACAGCAGGATGCTGAAAGGCTGAATGTATTGCCTAGACGATGAAGGGTAAAAATTACTGGAGTGAATGGAGAAAGTGTCATTTGTCAAATTGCACAGATTCAGCTATGGTTACCAGGTGAAAAGTGCATAACCTCTGCTCGCGTTGCAGTTAAGGATCTCAATGAAAATATTTGGGGCTTTTGTCGCTGTTTATACTGGGAGCGGAGAGATGCATCAACATATAAATTCAGCAAGAGCAGGCAAAAGAAGCAGCTTTATTAATTTATAACCCTGTTTTATATACCCTAGCCCCATAGGGCGATTGGTCAGTGATCACCCATCTCCTAGGGTGATTGGCTAAAGTCCTACAACACCCATTTCAAAATATTTTTCCAATGTACCATAAACAGAACTTACCAAAACACCAGATGTTGGTTCAGCTTACAAAAACCATCCTACTGTTTCTCATAACATGTGTGAGAAAAGCAGGACTCTCAGCGAATATTGTGAGAACCTGAGAAAATCCCTCTGCTATCAGCTTTTCAGCATCCACAGGCTTTGATATTTTAAATGGCCAAACCTGGAAGCTGCCAGATGGTAGTATATGGTCCTTCAGATCAAATGTCAAACTAACTCCTAATAAAAATCGTAAGGCAAGGGTGTATTTACTTCGAGTAGCCCTGGCACTCCTTGATTCAAAAATTACCAAAGTGCCACAATAGCCTATCTCTCCTGTGACATGGAAAGAGATTTCTGAAGTTATAACAGATTTAGAGAAATTAAATATTACGTCCAGAACTCACTCTTGGTATAATTCACCTGTTTGGCCTGTCTGAAAACCTGATGGGAGGTGGCATTTAACAACTGATTATCATTACCTAAATGCTAACACAGATCCTCTGACAGCTGCTGTGCCAAACATCGCACATTTAACAGCTACCATACAAGCAGCTGCACATCCATGAATGGCAGTACTGGATGTGAAAGACATGTTCTTTATGATACCCTTAGAGGAAAAGGATAAGGAAAAGTTTGCTTTTACCTGGGAAGGTGTTCAATACACTTTCAACAGACTCCCACAGGGTTACAAACATTCTTCCACAATTGCTCATGCAGTGCTTGCTGAATTCTTACAAGCAGTGCCTCTGCATAAAGAAGAGACATTATATAAATTTATAGATGATATCCTAACTGGAGAAGACTCTCACAAACCTGTGGGAGAAGCATCAACAGCAATACAACAAGCTTTGTATAAAACAGACATTGACATCCCTGTCCTGGTTTGAGTGAAAACAGAACTAATTCTGTTCAGTAATTTTACTTTTCAGCTCAGTTCTTCTAATTAACTGCACTTTCTGAAGTTAGCAGCCTGTTCTCACAGGCAGTGTCTGCTTCTAGCAGTGATAACACCTCATGTTTGGAGTTACTACCAAGGATTGGTATGCAGACCAAGGCCACTGCTGGGTCCTAATGAGTCTTTTACATCCTTTTTGGATCACCTGCAGGCATCCCTGACTCAGCAAATCGATAATGAGTCTGCTAGAACTATTGTGTTACGACAATAAGCATTTGAAAACTGTAATCGAGATTGTAAACGTGCCTTACAGGCTGTACATAAGAAAATGACCTGTGATATAGCAGACATGGTCAGGGCATGCCAGAATGTGGGCTTGGTAAGTCACCACACAGCAGAATTAGCTACGGCTCTTGCTGCTCAATTACGTTTTGGTGCCGGTAATAACGAATGGTGTTATAGATGCGGAGATTTGGGTCATTTTTGTAAAAATTGTCCTAAGAAAGGGAATAAGCGACTGATTACGTGGGATTGTCCGCGGTGTGGAAAAGGGAGACACTGGTCTAATGAGTGCCGATCTAAATTTGACACTCAGGGCCAATTACTGTTGGGAAACCCTCAGCGGGGGGAAAAGATCACGCTCCCGCAGAATCAAAAAAATGTGATTCAAAATGCATGGTCTGTGACCTCACCCCAGCAACCACTGAAAGTGCCAGCCTGGACCTGGCCTCCCGAGAAGCAGTAACCCTTACCTCTACTGATGTTACCCTTGTTCTGACAGGGGTGTGGGGCCCTTTACCCCCTGATACCCATGCATTATTAATTGGCAGGTCTTCAGCAACAAAGTTGGGAGTTTTTGTTCTTCCTGGAGTTATTGATTCGTATTTTGAGGGGGAGATTCAAATTATGATTTGGACCCCTGCTCCCCCTTGTTTTATTCCGCAGGGACAACGTTTAGCCCAGCTGGTTCCTTTTTATAATGCCACACCCTGTAGCTTAGGTCATTGGGGAAGAAGAGGCTTTGGAAGCATAGGAGGACCAGCAGTTTTTGGTCTGTGATCATCACGGCATAGCAACCTCACATGACATGTACCATAGATAGTCGGAAGTTTACCAGCTTAGCGAATAGAGGTGCCGATGTTTCCATTATAAAACATACTGAGTGGCCTTTAGAGTGGCCCACTGTTACCCTTGCATCCACTATCATGGGGGTGGGAGGATTACACCTGACCAAGACAGAGTGCTATGTTACATACCATAAAAGGCCCAGAGGGACAGTTAGCTCTTATAGCTCCCTTCATTGCTGTTATTCCCTGAACGTTATGGGGATGTGATATGCTAGGACAATTTGGCACTGTGGTTCAAATTTCGCAAACCCCCCAGAAGGTTTTTCTTTAGGGGCCATTGATCAGACATTCCAAATGCAGCTTCAGGATATTTGTAAACTTACATGGACCACAGATGCCCCTGTGTGGGTGGATCAATGGCCCCTAAAAGTGGAGCGGCTTCAACATTTACGAGAACTGGTACAATAACAATTCCAGGCAGGGCACATTAAACCTACTGCTAGTCCCTGGAATACCCCTGTATTTTGCATTCTCAGAAATAGTGGTAAATGGCGTTTGCTACATGATTTGAGGGCTATTAATGCAGTTATTGAGCCTATGGGAGCCTTACAACCTGGGATGGCCTCTCCAACTATGATTCCCTCAGATTGGCCGTTAACTGTGATTGATTTGAAAGATTGCTTTTTTACCATCTTTTTGCACCCTGATGATGCTTTCAGATTTGCTTTTTCTTTTCCATGTTTAAATCATGCAGAGCCTATGCAACGATATCACTGGGTGGTGTTACCAAAGGGAATGAGGAATAGCCCTACAATTTGTCATCTTGTGGGTGCGGCAGTGTTACAACCGTGTGGCAACAGTTTCCAAATGTTTTAATCTATCATTATATGGATGATATTCTTATTTCTTGTCAAACAGTTTCCCAACTTGATTGAGCTGTTGCTGCAACAACTGTGGCTATGAAAAATGCAGGATCGTGCATCATTCCTGAGAAGGTACAAAGGGATGAACCTTGGCGATACTGACGTGCGGAAATGAAACTCTGCAACCTGTGAAAGGTTATAAAGCAGGTATGTTTATCATGGCACTGGGTACAAGGGGGATTGCTCCTCCTAACTTGCACACCCCACCAATTAACCATCCCATATTTATTCCACTTAGTAATGCATATTCACAGTTGCCTATACATATTCATGATCTTTCCTCGAAAGGGCGTCCTTAGGGTAATCAGTTCCAAGAAATCATTTCCATGTGCTCCACCTTCAGCTCCTCCTTTTGACACATGCGCCGTACCTCCTGGTGGTCGCCGGCCGGGATCTTTGGGAGGAATGCCGTATGTCTTCCTCCCTATGCACTTTTCACCTTGGCTCAAAATTTACTGGGTTGTCTCGGTTCCAACCTCAAGGCTGGCTTCAGCTTGGTCTTGTCACTGATTAAGCCGTCCTATCCTTCCTTATCTATTGTGTCTTTCCCCTTGCAGCGTCCCTTTTCTTGCTTGGGTTAACACATACACAATGGTTAATTATTATTAGTCTTTTATAAGCTATATTGGCTAATACAAGTCTTTCTTAGTTAGATAATATTTAATTCAGGCAATGCTCAAAAGGTATAGCTCAAAGATACAGCAATACGTTGCTGACATCATCGTATGGGGTAATACAGCAGAAGTTTGAGAATGGGAAGTAAATAACACAAATACTTTTAGATGCCGGTTTTGCCATAGAAAGAAGCAATGTCAAGGGACCTGCATGAGATATCCAGTTTTTGGGAAGCAAATGGGCTTCACCAGATCCCGATGGATGTGGTTAACAAAATAACATTGATGTCCCCACCAACTAACAAAAAGGAAACACAAGCCTTCTTAGGTGCTGTGGGTTTCTGAAGAATGCACATTCCTGGTTACAGACAGGTTGTAAAATCTCTGTATGAAGTGATTTGAAAGAAAAACAATTTTAATTGGGGTCCTGAACAAAAACAGGCCTTTGAACAGATCAAACGAGAGAATGTAAATGCAGTAGCCCTTGGGCCAGTCTGGACAGGACAGGACATTAAAAATGTGCTCTGTACCACAGCTGGGAATAACGGTCCTACCTGGAGCCTCTGGCAGAAAGCACCAGGGGAAACTCAAGGTCAACCCCTAGGATTTTGGAGTCAAGGATGCAAAGGCTCAGAGGCCAACTATACTCCAACCGAAAAAGAAATATTGTCAGCATATGAAGGAGTTCAAGGTGCTTCAGGATTCGTACTGAAGCATAGCTCCTCCTGGTACAAATATTACCAGTCCTGAACTGGATGTTGAAGGGTAAGTTTTCTTCCACTCATCATACTGCCAATGCTACATGGAGTAAGTGGGTATCAAGAATCACAGAGAGCTCTAATAGGGAATCTCAATCATCCAGGAATCTTAGAAGTGATCATGGATTGTCCAGAAGGTAAAGACTTTGGAATACCACCAGACGAGATAGTGACATGCTGAAGAAGCTGCACTATATAATTAGTTATCAGAAAATGATAAGCAATATGCTTTGTTTCCTTATGGATCTTGCCATCTTGTAGGAAACCATCAGAAGTGGAAAGCTGCTGTGTGGAGTCATCTGTCTTTAGACATTGCTCTACAAGAGAAGTGGACAGTGCTCTATACACTGATTCATGGTTGGCATCAAATGCCTTGTGGGGATGGTTAAAACAGTGGAAGCAGAATAACTGGCATTGCAGAGGTAAACCTATTTGGGCTGCCACACAGCATATCTTAAGGAAATTTAACTCTGGGTGAGAATACTCAATTTAAAACAGTATGTTAATTACGTAATACTAACAGTGTTCAGTAAGTATCTTTCAGAATAACATAGTGGTGATGAGAGGAGCTAGGTTCATTGAATGGCATCCAGTAAATTCCTGAGGTGAACCTGCAATCTGTGAGGATGAATTGTGACAAATTCTAAAACATCTTTCCCACCTTGGAGACTGCTGTAATAGATGGAGATCCACAATCATGAACTAAATGAATTTAACAAACTTTGGTAATAAGGAGTGGAGTATCCTGGTTTGAGTGAGAACAGAACTAATTCTGTTCAGTTATTTTACTTTTCTGCTCAGTTCATCTAAATAACTGCTCTTTCTGAAATTAGCAGCATGTTTTTGCAGACAGTGTCTGTTTTTAGCAGTGATAACACTCCATGTTTAGAGTTATTACCAAGGATTTGTATGCAGACCAAGGCCACTGCTAGATCTTGTGTACCACATTGGGGGGGGTGCAGAAAAGTGAAAGGCCACACCTGCAGGGAGAAGTGGACAGGAGAGGTGACCCTAAACTGACCAATGATGAATTCCATCTCATATATGTCATATTCAGTATAAAGCTGAGGGATCATGAGGGTTAAGCTCCCTTCTTCAGAGATCAGTGTGCAAGGATTCTGTCTACTCTGCCTTCAATCCTGATCCATGTGTTCCTGAATCCAGCTTCAGAATACAGCTCCTCAATCTGGTTCCTGTCTGCTGATGAGTTGTCTGGTATGTTCCAAGTGCCTGCCCACAGCATCGGTGGTGACAGCGTCATAATTGTCATCAGAAGGTTTTGTATAGATTTGTATATATTCCAGATTTGTATAGATATATATATACATATATATATAGATTTGTATATATTCCATATTATTACTATTATTATTTTCATTAAATCTGTTCTAGTTTTTTAATTGATAAGTTTCTCTCCCTTATTTCCTTTCTCTTTCCCTTTTGGAGGGAGAGGGGTTAACAGAGAGTGTCTGTTATAGGTCTAGCAGATGGCCCTGACCCTGAACTTTGACACGAGGTATAAATGTTAGCCCTATTTTGGACCTATTTTGTAGAATGAAAATTAAATACCAAATTGCAGGGACAGACCAACAGCTTTGTACTCCTTCCCCCTCCCTCCCCGAAGGGGATGGTAAGATTTGCAGCCTCAGCTATGCCTAGTGTTTTTTTCCCCTGGAGATTACATTTCTGGTTACTACTGTATTTTAGAAGTATATAGCAATTCTGCAGCTTAGTGCAATTATCACCATCAATCTTAAGGAATCTGTATATGTTGCAAGTGTTGTTTGCTATTTGTGTATCCAACTGCATCTTCTGAATGCAGTCAGGCTGTTTGTGCATCTGGTGTCGGACCTATAGTCACAGGAATACATAAACCGTGCTATTCATGTACCTGACTGCTTCTTTTGAACGCGGACATATCTACAGTAGGCTGTGTAGCGTGCAGGGACGGACTCCGACAGCACAGACAATATGATTGTAATCAGAAGTCACTTTATTAAGTGCAACAGGCTATATTTATACACAAGACAATACTGATCACGCACCCAGGTCACTTCTTATCTCCTCAAGGTCAGGGCAGTGTTGGCTGTTTTTTGGCCTTGCAGGCCTTAGCATAACTACTTCTAACTAACAACTATTTCTGTCCTACTCTTATCAATCCCTACAAGGCTGTCTGTTCATGCATCTGGTGTCAGACCTATAGTCACATTTAAAGTGGTATGCCTATTAAGAGAGAAGTCCAACTGCCCCTAGCCCCTCTAATCTCTGAGGACCAGCTAGAACACAAGGGTGTGGGGGACCTCGGCAGGACAGAGGATTTCAAGCAATACTCTGACCTTGGAAGGATTACAGTGTACCCATGAGAGAACAAGGAGAAACAGAGAAATGGGCAATGTAAGCAAGTTTGAGGAAGCGCTAATCGCAGTGGAAAGCGTACGTGCTATCTCGTGGGTAGAAGATAAGTTCTGTAAATACCAACCAATGTGGCAGGACTGGTCTATTGTTTAGATCAAGCTGTGCTCGGACACGTGGGGAATGAAAAACTGTTTGGGATCTTAAAACTGTTATGGATAGAAATTCAGGAGTGTCGTTCTCCGTATTACATCATGCATATTAGAAGTCACACCAGTATACCTGGCTTCATCGTGGAAGGTAACACTTGAGCAGATGTCGTGGTGGCGGCAGTAGTGATTGGGCCAGTGCCCAATAGGAAGCAACAAGCCATTGAGTCTCACAGGTTTTTCTACCCAGGGCATCGGGCATTGAGACATCAATTTCAGTTATCTAACATTAAAAATGTGCTCTATACTGCAGCTGGGAATAATGGTCCTACCTGGAGCCTCTGGCAGAAAGCACCAGGGGAAACTCGAGGTCGACCCCTAGGATTTTGGAGTCGAGGATACAAAGGCTCCAAGGCCAACTATACTCCAACTGAAAAAGAAATATTGGCAGCATATGAAGGAGTTCAAGCTGCTTCAGAAGTGATCGGTACTTAAGCACAGCTCCTCCTAGCACCACGGTTACCAGTCCTAAACTGGATGTTCAAGGGTAAATTCCCTTCCACTCATCATGCCACCAATGCCACATGGAGTAAGTGGGCTGCATTAATCACCCAGAGAGCTCAAATAGGGAACCTCAGTCGTCCAGGAATCTTAGAGGTGATCATGGATTGGCCAGAAGGTAAAGACTTTGGCATGCCACCAGAACAGGTGGTGACATGTGCTGAAGAAGCCCCACCATATAATCAGTTATCAGATAATGATAAGCAATATGCTCTGTTTAATGATGGATCTTGCCATCTTGTAGAAAACCATTGAAAGTGGAAAGCTGCTGTTTGGAGTCCCACACAACGAATAGCAGAAGCAGCTGAGGGAGTAGGTGAATCAAGTAAGTTTGCAGAGGTAAAAGCCATCCAACTGCCCTTAGATATTGCTGAGCGAGAAAAGTGGACAGTTCTCTATCTCTACACTGACTCATGGATGGCAGCAAATGCCCTGTGGGGATGGTTAAAACAGTGGAAGCAGAATAACTGGCAGCACAGAGGTAACCCCATTTGGGCTTCCACGCTGTGGCAAGACATTGCTGCTCGGGTAGAGAAATTAGTTGTAAAAGTCTGTCACGTAGATGCCCACGTACCTAAACATCAAGCCACTGAGGAACATCAAAACAACTGTCAAGTTGATCAGGCTGCTAAAGTGTTCCAGACAGACTTAGACTGGGAACATAAAGGTGAACTATTTCTAGCTCGGTGGGCTCATGATACTTCAGGACATCAGGGAAGAGATGCAATATACAAATGGGCACGTGACCGAGGGGTGGATTTAACCATGGACGTTATTGCGCAGGTTATCCATGACTGCCACAATCAAACAAGCAAAACGGTTAAAACCTTTGTGGTATGGGGGACGACGGTCCAAGTATAAGTATGGAATGTCCTGGTTTGAGTGAAAACAGAACTAATTCTGTTCAATAATTTTACTTTTCAGCTCAGTTCTTCTAGAGAAGAACAGAGAGCGTCTGTTACAGGTCTAAGGGGCTGCCCTGACCCTAAACCGTGACAATCCCACATGAAAATATGCAAGGAACAAGCAAGGAAGTAAATTTCTTGGGCATCTGGTGGATCACAGGCAGTGTGGTAATTCCACCAGACTCCCTAGATAAAAGAGATCAAAACCAAATGCCCCAATCTAGGAAAGAACTGCAACAATTTCTACGAACCTTAAGATACTGGAGGAAACATATACACAGAATCACAGAATGTTCAGGTTTGGAAGGGACCTTGAAAGATCATCTAGTCCAATCCCCCAATCAGAGCAGGATCACCTAGAGCAGGTCACACAGGAACGCGTCCAGGTGGGTTTTTCTCCAGAGAAGGAGACTCCACAACCTCCCTGGGCAGCCTGTTCCAGTGTTCTGTCACCCTCACAGTGAAAAGGTTTCTCCTTACGTTTATATGGAACCTCCTATGTTCTACTTTGCACCTGTCGCTCCTTGTCCTATCATTGGTTGAGACTAAGATCCTGGCTCCATCATCCTGACACTCACCTTTTACATATTTATAAACATTGATGAGGTCACTCCTCGGTGTCCTCCAAATGAAAGAGACCCAGCTCCCTCAGCCTTTCTTCATAAGAGAGATGTTCCACTCCCTTAATCATCTTTGTGACTCTGCGCTGTACTATTTCCAGCAGTTTCCTGTCCTTCTTGAACTGAGGGGCCCAGAACTTAACACAATATTCCAGATGAGGCCTCATCAGGGCAGAGGCGAGGGGGAGAAGAACCTCTCTCGACCTACTAACCACACCCCTTCTAATACACCCCAGGATGCCATTGGACTTCTTGGCCACAAGGGCACATTGATGGCTTATGGTCATCCTGCTGTCCACCAGGACCCCCAGGTCCATTTCCCCTACACTGCTTTCCAACACG
>JANVCC010008298.1:0-30192 GCA_025345505.1 Todiramphus chloris collaris | reverse complement strand
TACAGAGATATCAGTAAAGGAAGGAGGATGGTCAGGTGAGAGCAAGGGGTGGAAGCAAGGTAGATGTCTACAGACTGCAGAGGAAGAAAGACAGATGAGGGACACTGTAGGACAGGCAGTGGTAGAGATGAGGGAAGGATGAGGACAATCTGAAAAGCCCCATCAGAGATGAGCTCTTTGTCCCCTTGTCTCTGGGTATTCACTCTGGAAACACCTTCTCCTTCCAGCACCACGGTATCATGGCCTACCCTTTCCCAGCTGAGATTCTAGGAGGGATTGGACCATAGTCCTGCCATTGACACTGTCCATCTCCACATTCAAATCCCCCAGGAAAAGCCCTGAGCAAGGTGTGAGGAACAGAATCTGCCTTCCCAGGGGCTGGGGGTCAGGCTTTGGCCTTTCGACTTCATGTCAGCCAGCTCAGAATCTGTGCAACCTTCACATGGACTTTGTTTCCTTCTCATCTCTGCCTCCAGAGTTCTGCTCTAACCAGCCCTTGGAAGTTATCTGAGAATTGGTCCTCACTGGGACCATTAACACTGCAAGAAACTTTGGAATTTCCACCTGCCTGTGATCTCTGGAGAGGTTTCTTCATCTTCCTCTCAGTCCCTGAGGTTCATGGTCTCAGCACAGATGCTACCTGAGCAGTCAATTATATGCTTTGTTCTGTTGCTGTGCTGCTGAGCTGGGCTGGGCTCCTGGGCTAGAGGGAGCGCCTGGCAAGCAGCAGCACTGCCCAGAGCCAGATCTGCCCAGGAGCAGCTCCTCTGCCAAGCCAGAGAACAGAGGAATGAGAACAGCGAGAGAAGAAGCAGCCTGGGATGGGAAGAAGATTGAGAAGTGTCTTTGAGAGAAATCTTCAGAGCCCTCTATGAGGTAAGTACCTGCATGAAGGGCAATGTCTCTGAACTTCACTGGAAGTTCTCCAAACCCTGTCACAACCCAGAGACAGGAGGGGCTTTGCAGTTTCTCCAGCATAGAGTATGAGGAGCTGCTGCAGAGCAGGGCTTCCCTGCTGCAGCATCAAAGGGCCAGGGCATGTGGGTGCCTTGTGCTGGGCACGGCTGCAGGGTGTGAGTGTGTGTGTGCAGGCAGGGTGGGCAGGGCTGTCCTTGCCAGCAGGGTCCCTGCAGCCCAGGGGCTGTGTGCTGGGGCAGGGACTCTGACACCTGCCAGGCTCAGCTCTCTGACTGGTGGGGAGCTCCCCACAGAGAAGCTGTTAGGAGAAGCTGCAGGTGGAAGGAGACACCCATGTCAGGGTATGGCAGGGTCCTGCTGCAGTTGAGAGGGTGCTGGGTGGGTCATGTTTGCTCAGACGTCCATATTACAACCGAGCATTTACAATGGGACATTCAAGAAGACCAACAAGGCAGAATTTTTCTGTAAGGGAAGGAGTCCTTGCTTTAATTTTTACCCTCAGGCTGCTCTGGGTGGGCAACATGAATGTGGAATTTGTTTTTCTGATCTCAGCAGGCACTGACAACTCAGATCTCATGAGGACCTGTCTGAGCTGCTCCTGAGCTCCTGTACTCCCAGACATGCCACTGACAGGATAAATCTGAGCTCACAGACAGTGGGATGGGCTCTGGGAGCACTGACAGGGAGCAGACCTGGTCACAGAGAAGCAGCTCCTGGCAGGGACAGCTCCAGGCAGCAGAGACAGGGGCAGGGGCACAGAGGGAGCTTCTACCACAGATGCCTTGGCAGGGGATTCAGGCACCTCCTTGCCATCGCTGCAGGAAACCCCTGGTCTTCTCTCACACCCAGCAGAGCCTCTGCCCTTATGGGCATAGGGACTCAATCACCTTCTCAGTGGCCTCAGCCATGAGGAGGAGAAATTCTCAAATACAAACCGTCTGTCCCTGTCCTGCCTCCATTGGCAGCAGCTCTCTGCCATTGATGTAGTTTCCCCCTCCTGTCCCTGCTCCTCTTGGTCTTGTCACTGGACTGGTTTGGTGCGGGAGACCATAACGGACAGTCACACACAGACCAGTGTGATCAAGCGAATGCTGGTTATTATGGGTTACATATTTGCTTATATATCTCACTGTTCCTAACGTGCACTACTAACCTCTACATGATTGGTCACTTCATAAGAAGCTATGCACTCGTAATTATACATGACTAGTGCTTGTGTCTGTCAACATGTCAGGCACACAGCAGTCTTTTCCCTTATCTTCTTTCTTGGCATCAGGGAGTTGTTCTTCTCTTAGCTATCTTCCTTGCTCGCGTCTGTGGCCCACATTGAGGCCTCATTCTTGCAGTAAATTCTGTTAGCTTATGAAGGCTGGATTGCTCACATGTCCGTTGCTAGACAAAAACCCCTCTACAGTTTGGGTGGTAGGATTCAGATGCACTTCAGAAACCAATCCTGGGGATCATGCCCTGCAGGTGTGTCCATGGGAGTGAAGTGTCCCAATCCCCTCCTAATGCCCAGGATCCAGTCACACCAAGGAGAAAACTCTCCCTTCAGCACACCCCATCTTTAGGACATTGGCTTCTTCCCCTGCAGAGTCCTGCTGGGCTGCAGCTGCCCTCCACAAGCACACAGCTCTCCCGTCACATCTCTGTGTTCTCAAGGAGCCCCATGGAAAAGACACCTCAGTGCTGAGGCCATGGGAATGCTTCTGGGTGGCTGTGCACAGGCAGCTGCAATGAGCCCTCTGTGTCCGTCGCTGGGAGGGCAGAGCTGATATCCTCCTCAGGTAAGATGCGATGGGGTGAGGGGTTTGGAGATTGTTTCTGGACACTGGATTCCTCTGCTCTAAGGGGAACATTTGGGTGCAACCATCGTCCACCTGAAAGAGCTGCCAGTACAGGGCAGCTGAGACCTGGGCTGGTGGACAGAGTGACTGTCCTCCCTCTGCACTAAGGGACAGTCCCTTTGAATCTCAGGACTCAAAGGATGTCCCTGGAGGAGCAGCAGAAATGGCAGCAAGGCCAAAAGTACTTCCTCAGTGTGGTGGGGTAATCAGAACAAAATACACACAACAAAACCCTTAGCTCTGCTCTGCTGTCTTGGGACTCGGCAGTGACAAAGCTGCAGAGCTCCTGTCTCTCCCGACTGGGTTCGATCTAACACCCCCCCCATGTTTCTATTTGCCTCTGGCTGTGGAGTTCCTATTTGCCACTGGGCAGGAGTGAGTCCTGCAGAGCCCCAGCAGAGCCCCTGCTCCTCAGGACACCCTCAGCCAGCCCCAGCCAGAGCTCAGGGAAGGAGCCTGCCAAAGAACCACATGACAGGGGAGAGGCAGTTGGGGGTTTCCATGAGAACTTGGATAGACTTTGCACAGAGAACTCTGCCCTAACTCTTCACTGACATTTCTCCCTTGCACAGCTCTCCATGCCATGAGGCAGCAAATGTCCAACAGCAGCTCCATCACCCACTTCCTCCTGCCATTCGCAGACACACGGGAGATGCAGCTCTTGACCTTCTGTCTCTTCCTGGGCATCTACCTGGCTGCCCTCCTGGGCAACGGCCTCATCATCACCACTGTAGCCTGGGACCACCACCTCCACACCCCCATGTACTTCTTCCTCCTCAACCTCGCTCTCCTTGACCTGGGATCCATCTCCACCACTCTTCCCAAAGCCATGAACAATTCCCTCTGGGACAACAGGGACATCTCTTACACAGGATGTGCTGCACAGCTCTTTCTCTTTGTGTTCTTTGTTGGAGCAGAGTTTGCCCTCCTCACCATCATGTCCTATGACCGATACATTGCCATCTGCAAACCCCTGCACTACGGGACCCTCCTGGGCAGCAGAGCTTGTGTCCACATGGCAGCAGCTGCCTGGACCACTGGGTTCCTCCATGCTCTGTTGCACACGGACAATACATTTTCCCTGCCCCTCTGCCAGGGCAATGCCCTGCACCAGTTCTTCTGTGAGATCCCCCAGATCCTCAAGCTCTCCTGCTCACACTCCTATCACAGGGAGGTTGGGCTTCTCATGGTCAGTGGCTGTTTAGGTTTTGGGTGTTTTGTTTTCATAGTGTTGTCCTATGTGGAGATCTTCAGGGCTGTGCTGAGGATCCCCTCTGAGCAGGGTCGGCACAAAGACTTTTCCACCTGCCTCCCTCACCTGGCTGTGGTCTCCCTCTTTGTCAGCACTGGCATCTTTTCAAACCTGAAGCCCCCCTCCATCTCCTCCCCATCACTGGACATAGTGGTGTCTGTTCTGTACTCGGTGGTGCCACCAGCAGTGAACCCCCTCATCTACAGCATGCGGAACCAGGAGATCAAGCATGCTATGAGGAAGCTGATGACTGGATAATTTACAGAAGGAATAAACTTCTTGTATTCTTCTGAAAGTCACTCGTTCTGTATCTCATGATAATAGAAGCCCATGATCTCTTGTTTCATAGCTATTTTGGGTTTGTTTCCTGTTGTTGAGTTTTTTGTTCGTTTTTTTCCTAACTTTTTTACAATACTATTTTGCAAATAAATGTCATTATTTGTCTTGTTTAGTGATGTCTGTCTCCAGCTTCTCTGTGACACAAAGTCCGAATAATTAAGAAACCTTTTTTTTCCCTTTCTGTTTAAATGAAATAAACTACTCTCTTTTTTCTTGTTTCCCTTATCTCCTTTCTCTCTGACTTGTCTGGTCCTGCTAGGGCAGGCCCTGTGTCAGAGTTGGAGGGGAAAAGAGTCCCAGCCCAGCAGCACTGCCACGGAGCACCAGTGCTTGCTGTGTCCTCAGCTGCTCGCTCTTCTATCCCAGCCTCTCCTGCTGAGCCCGTGGGCTGGGCTAAGGCCTGAGTGCTCTGGCAGCTTGGTCCCAGTGCTGCTGCGTGGCCGTGCTGTGAGCGCAGGCAGGGAGAGGCCCTGGGCCCTGCTGGGACACAGCTGCCTCCACAACAGCATCTGCCTCACACAACAGTTTCCTTTCCCAACTAGCACTATATCCAGCACTGTCCTCTCACCCCAGGTACTGGTGGAAAAGAGAGTCAGGCGGTGTACATGGCACAGGGGGGGAGCGGGGCACAGAATCGATTAATCTTGATATATTTCAAGCTTGACTTCCTGCACCTGGCGTTAAGAATAACCCATTGTGTGAAGGCCACCTAGAAACCGGTTAGAGTCAGTAGAAGATCTGGAAAGATACCAACCATCAACTGCGGCTGCGTCGATCGTGGGGTCAAATATCGAACAACCGAGGAAGACTACTTACTTCCTCCCGAAGACCCCGGCCACAACCACCTGTCTGGAATGTGCATGCGCCAGCTGTGGGAGGAGACTTCTCGGAAATAATTATAATAGCCACACCAATTCTAAGAACTAATTGTACTAATCCCTCCCCTGTTAATGCATATGTATCAATGCTTTCAATAAATGACTGTAAGGTGCAGGGGCAGGTATGCATGTTAGGAGGAACGATCCCCCATGCATCCGGCGCCATCAATAAAGAATATCTGCTGCTTAAGAAATTGGAGAATTGTCCTTTTTGGAATCAATCTGGCGACCCAGATGGGACCCTCTCTGCTGGACCGCGGGACCCGCTGAGAATAGGACTCCCTTGGGCGCCCCCGGGGAATTCTCCGGAGGGACTCCTTGCCTCATCGGATCACTGCGGGGCAGACAAGGACCCGTTTGGTAAGCAGCAATATTCTTTATATTAATAGGTTTCAGTAACTGTATTAATAGGTTTCAGTCTGGGTTGACTAGTCATCTGTAATTGGGATCGCCCGTGAGACAGAGGTGGCTACTCTGCAGGGCGAGGTATATTCCAGTAAGCTAGCACTTGAATATACATCAGGGTTCTGGTAGGCATTTATTTGCCATTTGGTCGGCATTCAGTTGCCATTTGGTCGGCATTTATTTGCCATTTGGTTGGCATTTATTTGCCATCTGGTCGGCATTCATTTGCCATTTGGTCGGCATTCATTTTCCATCTGGTCGGCATTCATTTGCCATTTGGTCGGCATTCATTTGCCATCTGGTCGGCATTCACTTGCCATCTGTTTCTGAACGCTTTGGTCTCTGACTTATTGGACTTTTACTCGGTTAAGATTTATCGCTTGTAATCTTGGCTGTGTTGTAAGTTATACTTCGGTTTTTGACTTATTGGACTGTTACCCGGTTAAGATTTATCGTTTGCGAGCTTGGCTGTGTTGTGAGTGAGTTATACTTTGGTTTTTGACCTATTGGACTGTTATTCGGTTAAGATTTATCGCCTGTATTTGTGTGTCGAGTTTTGAGATGGGAGGAGGGCAGAGTGGAGAAATTTTAAGGAAAAGCCCTTTGGGGTGCGTATTGAGTCATTGAAAAGAGGTTGGGGGGAGACCTGGGGGAAGTGTGAATAAGAGAACTTTGATTAAATATTGTAATCAGTGGTGGCCGCTATATAAATTGGAGCATGGGGAAAAATGTCCTTTTAATGGAACAATTAATGTTGTTTTTACGGAGAGAAGAAAAGTGGGATGAGGTTATATATGCGGATATGTTTTTCACTCTCCGAAATCACCCGGAATGGCAGAAAGCTTGTGGTATAAATTTGGCCCCTCAGGATCCCCTGGTATTAGCAATAGAAAAGGAAGAAAAGGAATGAAGAAGAGGTAAACTGGAAAGATGTTGTTCTTCTTGTAGTATTGGGCAAAGGTGTGAGAAATTAAGCTAGGGAAGCAGGAACGGGAAGTGGATTTTTTGGTAGATACAGGAGCCTCTTACTCTGTGTTAAATCAGAAATTGATACCTGAAGATAGAGAATTTGTGAATGTGGTGGGAGCCACTGGCCAAACAGAGAAAGCTTTCTTCTTAAAACCTCTAAAATATAAATTGGGAAAGCAAATAGGAATCGATTTTTATCTTTACCGGCAGCTCCAAAATCTTTGTTGGGACAGGATCTATTAGAACAATTAGAGGCAAAGATTATTTTTGATAAAGGAAAAATAGAATTGAAAATTAAGGAAGAAAACATGTTTGAGGCTTTGAGCTTGGCTCTATTAGAAACTAACGTTGAGGTAGAAATTCCCCAAGCAGTACTTGATCAGGTGTACCCTGGAGTTTGGGCATCTGAGGTGCCTGGAAAGGCAAAACATGCCACTCCTGTAACAATCAAATTGAAACCGGGAGAAAAGCCGGTGAAGATCAGACAATACCCCTTGAGAATAGAAGATAGGAAAGGGATTAAGAAAATAATTGATAGATTTTTACACTATGGGTTGCTAATTGAATGTGAATCAGAGTATAATACCCCAATCTTGCCGATTAAAAAGGCAGATGGGAAAAGTTATAGGTTGGTTCAAGATTTAAGCAAAATCACCGAAGACATACATCCAGTGGTTGCGAACCCTTACACTTTATTGACAAAGTTGAAGGACAGCCAGGTTTGGTTTACCGTGCTGGACCTAAAGGATGCTTTCTTCTGCCTGACTCTGGCTGAAGAGAGTCAGAATTTATTTGCTTTTGAGTGGGAAAACCCTGAAAACGGGAGGAAGACTCAGTTAACTTGGACAGTACTACCTCAGGGTTTGAAGAATAGCCCCACCATTTTCGGAAACCAGCTGGCAAAGGAACTTGATAATTGGGTGGCCCCTAACAACGAGGGGATTTTGTTACAGAATGTGGATGACCTTTTGATAGCTACTGAGACTGAGGAAGATTGTGTACGGTGGACAGTAAGTCTCCTTAACTTTTTGGGTCTAAGTGGATATCGAGTTTCTCAACAGAAAGCCCAATTGATTTGACAGCGTGTGACCTACCTGGGACTGGAAATATCGGGAGGACAGCGAGAGCTCAGAACGGAGCGTAAGGAGGCCATCTGCCCGACCCCCCCCGAGCCTCAAACAGTAAAAGAATTCAAAAAGGGAGTCTGTCGCCGCAAAGATTTCTAAAATACCAAGCAATATTAGTAGAACAGGATGATGTTGAAATTGTGGTCACTAACATTGTCAATCCAGCCTCTTTCCTTAGCGGAGATGTGACTGCCTAGAGACAATGGAGGCTGTGTATTCAAGCCGACCTGATCTCCAAGAGGAGCCTCTAGAAGATGCCAGTGATTTCTGGTACACGGATGGAAGCAGTTTTGTGAAACATGGACAACGCAAAGCAGGGTACGCTATCACCACTACTCAACAGGTAATTGAGTCCAAACCCTTGCCTCCTGGAACTTCAGCCCAAAAGGCAGAGATAATTGCTCTTACTCGAGCATTGGAATTAGCAAAAGGGAAGAGGATAAATATTTGGACAGATTCTAAATATGCATTCGGCATAGTACACGCCCATGGAGCAATCTGGAAAGAACAAGGACTACTGACTGCTCAAGGAAAACAAATCAGGCACGCTGAGGACATTTTGAAACTATTGGAGGCAGTGAAACAGCCAGAGAAGGTGGCCATCATGCATTGCCGAGGACATCAAAAGGGGAATGCTGACCCCGAAACTGGAAATCGATTGGCTGATCGCGAGGCAAAGCGAGTGGCTGAGGAGGCAGATACAGAAGCATTGTCCTTGGTGCCAGACGGTAAAATCCAAACTATAAACATAGATCAGAAACCAAATTATACAAAAGAGGATTTAAAACTGATTGAGGATTTGGAAGGTGAGTCTAGACTAGGAGGATGGGTTTATCTAAAGGATGACCGCATAGTGATACCCTCCAATCTTATATGGGCAACTGTTCTTGCAGAACATAACAAAACTCACTGGGGAGCTGACACTCTGTATAAGAGTCTGAATCAGAAAATAGTGGGCCGAAATTTATATACCACTGTCAAGCAAGTGACAAAACAATGCAGTACATGCTTGCTGAATAACCCTAATACTGCTTTAAAGGTGGAATTTGGGAAAATTGGTAGAGGAAATTATCCAGGGGAACAGTGGCAAATTGATTTTGCAGAACTCCCCAGAAAAGGGGGGTATCGATACTTGTTGGTACTAACTGATACTTTCTCCGGATGGCCAGAGGCTTTTCCCTGTCGAACAAATAAGTCAAGAGAAGTAGTAAAGGTACTACTAAATGAGATCATACCACGTTTTGGAATTCCAGCGACAATGTCCTCTGATAGAGGATCACATTTTTGCGCTGAAGTGGTACAACAAATAAGTAAAATTCTGGGAATAGACTGGCAACTACATACCCCACAGAGACCCCAGGCTAGTGGACAGGTAGAAAAGATGAATCATTTGATTAAACAACAAATAGCCAAGATTGGACTGGAAACTAATCTACACTGGTATCAATCACTCCCTCTAGCATTACTTAGGCTCAGAGTTAAGTCTAGGGTAAAAGAAAATTTGAGTCCCTTTGAAATATTATACGGTAGACCATACCAACCCCAATATGCCGGTGAGGATATGGCACAGATGGGATCGGGATATCTGTACGAATATGTAAGTGGTCTGCAGAAACAGTTAGATGCTATCCGTAAGGTTGTGCTGGGCACCAGAGCACGGGGACTAGATTACCCTGTCCATCCTTTCAAACCCGGGGATTATGTGTATATTAGGTATTTTTCAGGGGATCCATTGGAGGTCAAGTGGAAAGGACCATTTCAAGTGCTACTGACCACTCACACAGCGATCAAAGTCCGTGAACACCCCGCCTGGATCCACTACACGAGGGTGAAAGCAGCGCCCCCGGAAAGGTGGAAATCAACCCTGATCGGGCCGACCAAGCTTCGTTTGGGTAAAACAGAAGCAGAACCGCACGGACCATGAAGTGGGTGATTGTGATTCTAGGAGTCTTTATGAGTTCCCTGGCCTCCTGGAAGGAGAACACACATGTAACAATGATGCAAAAGGTAGCCCAAGTAGTAAACAAAACTAACTGTTGGATCTGCACTCATATGCCTGAGCTGGGAAAGACAGGTATCCCCTTCCGAGGAGTTCCAATACCTAATAATGTGTCTTGGCGAAACTTATGGAAAGACACCAGGAAACGTATCGAAAAGGATGTAGTGATAGAATTGGAAAGTAGTGATCTAACCTCCCAAGAACCCTACCCCATCTGTGTACAAAGATGTAACCCACCTAGAGGTATGGGAAAGGTGGAATGTCGAAAAGAGACTACCTATGTAGGGACCCAAACCTGGTGCAATAAAACCGAGGGTATAGATTCTTGGCCATGGGATCCATGGAACGGAACGTGGCCGGTACCAGAGGGGAGAGGATGGTTCTGGCTGTGTAATAATACGGCTAGAAAGGTCCTTCCCCCTAACTGGAAGGGAACGTGTACTCTGGGGGCTGTGGTTCCCGATGTGTCGATTTACAACTCCTTCTCCGAGGGATACTTGAGGAGCCAAATCAAGAAGATAAAGCGGGAGAACCCCTTGGTCCGTAGATCTAGTGGGTTCCACAGCTTCGCTCGGTGGTTTGTGCCATGGTTGGGAGTCAGTGAACTAGAAAAAGCTTTAGTAAATATTTCTGCTGTAATTGAAAAGATAGAAGATAAAACCATGGATGCTATTAAAGCCCAGCAGGAGGAAATAACTAGTTTGTCAAAGGTGGTGTTACAAAATCGAATGGTACTGGATATGCTGTTAGCAGCCCAAGGGGGAGTGTGTACAGTTATTAATACTAGCTGCTGTACATACGTAGATCAAAGTGGACGGATTCAAACGGACCTAGATGAGATATGGAAACAGACCCAAATATTACACGAAGTAACCAAAGATAATACCTCCTGGGGATTCGAGGAAATATGGAAAAAATTGACCTCATGGTTGCGAAATTTTGGTTGGATTAAACAGATTTTTGTAATACTCTTAACAATAATAATAGTGGGGATTGTGGCTTGTGTGTTATTTAGGTGTTATTTAGGTGTTGTCACCGCTCCGTAGGAGAGTACGAGGCATGGAAACGGAATAAGATAAGACATCGGGTAGAGACCAGAAAATATTTTGCAAAATCGCGAGAAGGGTCTCTCTGAGTTGCAAAGGAATTTGCAAGGATATAGAAAAGGGGGGAATGAAAAAGAGAGTCAGGCGGTGTACATGGCACAGGGGGGGAGCGGGGCACAGAATCTATTAATCTTGATATATTTCAAGCTTGTCTTCCTGCACCTGGCGTTAAGAAAAACCCATTGTGTGAAGGCCACCTCGAAACCGGTTAGAGTCAGTAGAAGATCTGGAAAGATACCAGCCATCAACTGCGGCTGCGTCGATCGTGGGGTCAAATATCGAAGAACCGAGGAAGACTACTTACTTCCTCCTGAAGACCCCGGCCACAACCACCTGTCTGGAATGCACATGCGCCAGCTGTGGGAGGAGACTTCTCGGAAATAATTATAATAGCCACACCAATTCTAAGAACTAATTGTACTAATCCCTCCCTTGTTAATGCATATGTATCAATGCTTTCAATAAATGACTGTAAGGTGCAGGGGCAGGTATGCATGTTAGGAGGAACGATCCCCCATGCATCCGGCGCCATCAATAAAGAATATCTGCTGCTTAAGAAATTGGAGAATTGTCCTTTTTGGAATCACGGGACATGGTTCTTCATCCATGGAGGGTCTCTAAGTGACAGTACTCCATGTTTGCATTGCGTGGACAAGACATCAGCATGGACACGAGGTGTGTGTGGGGAGATGAGCCTGAGTGGTCAAAAACACCATCAGGTCTTCATCGTGTTGCTCTGTACGTCCGTAGACAGACAGGGGCTGGAGGTCACTTCACACTGACAGTAACATCCCCTGGAAATCCTCCTGAATGCAGCTCTGGGATGGGCTCCCTTCACCCAAGCTCCCTGGGTCCATTCCTCATGCCATAGGACATCTCAGAGCAGAGCAGAGCCGGGCAATACAGCATGGGGCTGAGGGGCCTCCCAGCCCCTGGCAGTGGCAGCAGGAGGCCAGGGAGACACTGCAGCCACTGCAGAGCACGGCCTGGGTGTGTGCAAGGGAAGGACTCATGTCTCTGAGCAGTCAGGCAGCGTGAACACACTCAGAAGCAAACACTTCCCCAAGGCCCACCCACAGCTCCATGCTTCACCTCTGCAAACGTACTTCACAATTACTTCAAGCCACTCACACTCCTCCAAGGTGTCCTACCAGGAGACAGCCAACAAGAAGGTTAAGAAATTCAAGAGAGAAAGGAAAATGTGAATTCCAAATATAACTGACTGAGTTTGCTCTACTGCAAATTGGGAATGTGCCCAGCCCCTAGAGGAATCCTCCTCTCTCTCAGGACCTGCCCCATGATGGGGTTGGGAACAACCTCCTCATTGTGCTGGTGGTGCAAAGCTTGGAGACTTGTTTCAGCTCCAGCACCCTGTCCCAGCTGCTGGCCTGCCTGGGGACAGCACCATCTGGCTCACAGAAGTGCTCCTACAAATTTCTGCACCTCTCCCATGTCCAGTGTTTCCTGATGGTGGCCTCATCCATGACCAGTGCTGGGCTGGTGCCACCTGCTCCTCTCTGCAAGACATATGGGCTGGCAGGTCTGTTTTGAGGAGCCAGCTGCAACTTGTCTATGGGGCATTCTGTCATCTACAGGAATTACTTCATTCTTGTCCAGATACAGGGCTGTGGTCCCAGTGAACAGAAAGGCAGAACTGCCAGTGGAAGGAGAAAAGACAGAAGCAGAGAGAGGAAATGTGCCTCGCCTGCCTCCAGCATTAGTGGGGGCTGAGCAGGGACCTCTCCAGCAGAGCAGAACAAGGTGTCCCCTTCGATGCTGCCTCTGAGGTCACCTCTGACTGGACAGCAGTGGCGAGGCAGCCACTGCAATCCAGCCCCCAACAAGATGAGAGCTGTGGGGAGCTCGGGGTAAGGTGGGACAAAGGAGATGGGTGATTTGGAGGAGGGAGGAGGGGCCTGGCCAAAAGAGATAAGAGATTTTGGACAGGTAGGAGCCATTCAGGTCATTGTGATGGCATGGCAACAGTGACTAAACAAACCCTGCCCCACAAAGCTGCCCCTGCCTCCCCCTGACCACACACCCTCAGCACAACTCCAAACCTGCCCCAGAGAACTCGGCCTCATCCCCAGCCACTGAAGGCAGCTCTGGTCCCTCAACCCAAACTCCAACCCATGGGCCCAGAGCCTCCTGCCCATGCTCTGCACCTCCTCCCCTCCAACCTCTTCCTGACCCTGAGTTGCAGCTTTTTGTCTCCAGGGGCAGGAAGGGGATTGGGAGTTCCCTGACCAGTCCCATAGCACTGGCAGAGGAATGTGAGGGGACCTGTGTCTCATCAGCTCAGAGACCACAGGGAGCACATGGGTGGGAATGCTCTGGTGAGGTCACCTGTGCCTCAGGATCTCATGGTGCTGCAGGAGGCATAAGACTGGGAAGGTGGCTGTGAGGTCACATCTTTCTGCAGCAGCTGATAAGTCAGCCCATCACTCATGACTGTGATATCTGATTCTGGGCTCTACCTCTGCCTGCATCCCTAGCAGGCCAGCAGAAGACAAGTGGTTGTAAAGCGACTTGTGGAAATCCCTTTTGCTAAGTCCCTGGCAGGCCCATCCAGGCAGAGGTGTTGGACAGGGGTTGTCCCATCCCTTCCACCCGAGTACCTGGTGCGACCTCAGCAGGGACATGGCTTGATTGTGTCTGCTGGAGAAACTGAAAGGCCATCAGTGGTCACATGGCTTGGAGGATCATCAGGAGGTTCCAACTGTCTGGTTAGGTAAGAACCCACAAGTAGCCTGAGGGGACGGGCCATCATGATGACATCAATTATTTCTGAGAAGCTCATAGTCCAGTAGGAGGCACATGGCCATGAAGGGCAGTGTAAGGTCAGTGGAACCTCCAGCTTCTTTGAATCATTGCCCATGAGCGGACACCCCATGTCTGGGGTGTTGACTGAGACATCACTTCTACCTGATAATCAGAGAGCCAGCAGGAAAGAGGCGATTTGGTTGTTGTTTTGGAGCTGGAGGTTCTGGTCTGTCCCATCCCCTCTCAGAAAGACGCAGCCTCTGGCAGGAACAATCTCCAATGCCATTGGATGGAGCAAACCCTGTGCACAGGGAAAGAGGCCAAGGGCACCCAGGGCTGTTCTAGAAGCAGTGTGGCCACCCAGGTGAGGCTGTCATCAGCCCCCTTGACTCAGCTCTAGTGTGGCCACAACTGGACTAGTGTGTCTGGGTGTGGCGTTCCCTGCTCTGCAGGAGTGGAGAAGAACTGGAGCAGCCCCAGAAGATACCTGCCACAATGGAGGTTGGAGCATCTGTAACCAGGCGGAGGGACTTGAGCTTTTTTAGCCCGGTGAAGTGGAGGCTGAGGGCACTCCAGGAGCGGTGGGCACCTGCCTGAAGGGTGGTTTCAGAGAGGATGGAGCTTGTCCTGGTAGTGGGCAGAGAAGGAAACCTCTACATAGTGGATGTTGCAAGATTCAGAGTGATTGTTTAGAACAAAGAAATGTCCCTCCAAGGGCGGTGTTCTGAGGCAAGGGGGCACCCCAAGAGAGTCTGGGTCAGCCCACAGGTTTCTGTTTCAAGCACAAACCCAACAAGGGCAGAGAGATATCAGTGAAAGTACAGAAATGCTGGGGTGGAGCTGGGTGGGAAAGCGAGATGGGTGTCAGCAGCCTGAAGGGCAAGAGGTGCAGGCAGGGGACAGTGTAGGACAGTCCGCAGGAGAGATGGCCAAGGGCTCTGGCCAGGATGAAAGGCCCCAAAGGACCAAGATCTTAGTCCCCTTAGCTCTGGCCACTGCCTCTGCCATCAAGGCCTATGAGGAGAACCTTTCTTTGGAGGCTTTCAGGCTCTACTTACCCAAGGGCTGTGGTCAGGGCTTGGCCTTTCAGCTTCATCAACAAAACCCAGTTTTCTCCCCTGCGTTTTTCCTTTGTCTACCTGCAATCATGGCCTCCAGCGATCTGCTCTAAGGAGCCCCAGGGGAACCTTTGTTAGTAAGGATCCTCAGTGGGGCCAATAAAACCTTCAAGGCACTTTGGGTTTTGCTTCTGACTTGGACTTCTTGAGAGGTTTCTCCAGTCTCCTCTGAGCACCTCAAGTTGATGGAAAGAGCCCCAAGTGCCCTCTTGAGCTGTTTATCACTTTGTAATTCTATTCAAATATTGTTGGTTTTTTGGGTTTTTCTTTTTTTTTTTTAGAGAGTACTTGTTTACTGTTTAGAGAAGAGGTGATCAAGGCATTGTCCAAGTGATTTTGATCCAGCTGGAGCCCTCAGGAGGACTGGACTTGTTGCTGTTTATACCGGGAGTGGAGAGATGCAGCAATATATAAATTCAGCAAGAGAAGGCAAAAGAAGCAACTTTATTAATTTCTAACCCCGTTTTATATACCCTACCCCACAGGGCGATTGGTCAGTGATCACCCATCTCCCAAGGTGATTGGCTAAAGTCCTACAGCACCCATTGCAAAATATTTTTCCAATGTACCGTAAACAGAACTTAGCAAAACACCAGGTGTTGGTCCAGCTTACAAAAACCATCCTACTGTTTCTCATAACTTGTGTGAGAAAGGCAGGACTCTCACCGAATATTGTGAGACCCTGGTAAAATCCCTCTGCTAGCAGCTTTTCAGCAGCCACACTCATTGTGTGCCAGACAGGAGATAAATGATGAAGGATGAGAGGAATTAAGTAGATGGTACAAGCAGCAGGTTCTGACATGGTCATGATTTAGCAGTAACTTCAGATTTAATGGCAGTGAGAGTGTTAAAGGATTTCGCCAAACAGTGGGTCACTCTAGGTTTGGTTTTATTCAACAACTCAGAGTTGGGTCATCACCTCAGTGAGTGGCAAAGGACTTAAAAATTCAACACATATATATGATTTTAACACAATATTAAGTAATCAATATTTTTCCTTAATGTCCTTTGTGTTTTTCCCAAACTCTCAGTTCCCAATCCTTTATTAATCCTCAGCCATTCTTCACCATATTGCTTCAGTTCCCCTTCAGATGTCACAGATCAGAGTCTCTTATCTTCTGACATTTGCCTTTAGATTTCTGAGGAAGACTCGTGTTGTAACTTTCTCTCAATTTATGTCGATCTATGCCTTATTGGAAATAGCTAACCTGTAATAAAATGCTTACCCTCAGTTGACTACCCATCTATTGCCATGTCTTCTATATAATTCAAAGTTAATCTCTTCATAACCATTATTGACTCAGCTGGACTGGGTTTTAAACCAGACGTGACAAGGGCTCTATGGGAGAAAATGAAAAGCATCCCTATAGTCTAGAGATGTATTATTCTATAACACCTGCATTCTATTAATCTTCCATTATTCTAGAATGTCCTATCCTTCTCTAACTTCTAACTTAGCTAATCACCTTAAGGGGCTATTTTCCTTTACAGTTCCCTCCTTTTGTTTTCATCGCATCCCTGCGTTTCACTTTATCCATATTTTCACACCTCTGTTTCCATCTTCCTGATTAACATAGAACAACTGCTCATACAACAGTGAAAAAAGACAATCACACAGACTGCTATCACTATGACCATTAATCCAGCAGCAATTAATCTCTGTAGCCAGGTAGTCAAATATGGAAACCAGGATGTCAACCAAGAAAAGGTTATATCAAATCCCCATGATGTGTCATCCTTTTGAACTGTAATGTGGTTTTTTTTTTTATTTCTTATATATTTATTTTATATATATATAAGAGAGTTTATTGGTTTAGAAAATCATCCAGTGACCAGACACTTCAGGGCCTTCTTGATCTCCTGGTTCCTCATGCTGTAGATGAGGGGGTTCACTGCTGGAGGAACCACCGAGTACAGAACTGACACCACCAGGTCCAAGAATGGGGAGGAGATGGAGGGGGGCTTTAGGTAGGTGATAAATGAGGTGCTGAGAAAGAGGGAGACCACGGCCAGGTGAGGGAGGCAGGTGGAAAAGGCTTTGTGCCGACCCTGCTCAGACGGGATCCTCAGCACAGCCCTGAAGATCTCCACATAGGACAACACTATGAACACAAAACAAACAAATGCTAAACAGAAACCAAGAAGAAGAAGCCCAATTTCCCTGAGGTAGGAGTGTGAGCAGGAGAGCTTAAGGATGTGGGGGATCTCACAGAAGAAGCGGTGAAGGGAATTGCCCTGGCAGAGGGGCAGGGAAAATGTATTGGCCGTGTGCAGCAGAGCAGTGAGAAACCCAGTGGCCCAGGCAGCTGCTGCCACGTGGACACAAGCTCTGCTGCCCAGGAGGGTCCCATAGTGCAGGGGTTTGCAGATGGCCACGTAGCGGTCATAGGACATGATGGTGAGGAGAAAATACTCTGCTGAAATATAAAACAAAAAGAAAAAGAGCTGTGCAGCACACCCCTGGTAAGTAATGTCTCTGGTGTCCCAGAGGGAATTGGCCATGGCTTTGGGGAGAGTGGTGGAGATCGATCCTAGGTCAAGGAGAGTGAGATTCAGGAGGAAGAAGTACATGGGTGTGTGGAGGTGGTGGTCCCAGGCTATGGTGGTGATGATGAGGCAATTGCCAAGGACAGCAGCCAGTTAGATGCCCAGGAAGAGCCCGAAGGTCAAGAGCTGCATCTCCCGTGTGTCTGCGAATGGCAGGAGGAGGAAGTGGGTGGGAGCTGCTGTTGGACATTTGCTGTCTCTGGGCATGGGGAGCTGTGCAAGGAGGAAAAGGCAGTGAGAAGTTAGGGCAGAGTTCTCTGAGCAAAGCCCATCCCAGTTCTCATGGAAACTCCCCAACTGCCTCTCCCCTGTCAGCTGGTTCTTTGGCAGGTCCCTCTCATGGGCTCTGGCTGGGGCTGGCTGAGGGTGTCCTGAGGAGCAGAGGCTCTGCTGGGTCTCTGTAGGAGTCACTCCTGCCCCACAGCCAGAGGGAAATAGGAGCAAGGGGGGATCTCAGATCAAACCCAGTTGGGAGAGCCAAAAGCACTGCAGAGTTGTCCCTTCCAAATCACAGCAGAGCAGATCTGAGGGGGTTTGTTGTGTGGATTTTGTTCTGTTTGCCCCACCACACTGAGGAAGCAGTTCTAGTGGTGCTGCCATTTCTGCTTCCCTGCCAGGAAGACCTTGGTGGTCCTGAGAGGCAAAGGGCCTGTCTCTCTGTGCAGAAGGAGGACAGTCGCACTGTCCACCAGCCCTGGTCTCAGCTGCCCTGTGCTGGCAGCTTTTTATGCTGCACGATGGTTGCACCCAGACATTTCACTGAGAAGAACCTGGACACTCCTGGGAGAGGAGAAATCCAGTTTCCAAGTGTGATCTCCAACCCCGTCACCCCATCCCATCGTACCTGAGTAGGATCTCAGCTCTCCCCTCCCAGCCACGGACACAGGGCTCATTGCAGCTGCCTGTGCTCAGCCACCCAACAGCATTCCCATGGCCTTAGCACTAGGTATATTCTCTATGGGGCTCCTTGAGAACACAGAGATGTGACGGGAGAGCTGTGTCCTTGTGGAGGGCAGCTGCAGCCCAGCAGGACTTTGCAGGGCAAGAAGACAATGTCCTAAAGATGGGGTGTGCTGAAGGGAGAGTTTTCTCCTTGGTGTGACTGGAGCCTGGGCATTAGGAGGGGATTGGGACACTTCCCTGTGCTTCTCTGTGCCCAGGTCTCCTCCCTGTCAGTGTTCCCAGAGCACATCCTACTGGATGTGAGCTCAGCTTTTCCGTGACAGAGGCAGCTCTGTGTATGCAGGGACTCAGGAGGAGCTCAAACAAGTCCTACCAAAAAATGAGGTCTCAGAGCCTTCTCCAGAGCAACAAAACAAATTCTAGATTCACACTGCCCACTTGGCCCAAGAAGAGGATAAAAACGTAAAGCAAAAATGCTTCCTGTACTGGAAAATGCTGCCTTGATGTGCTTCTTGAAAGACCCCTCAGAAAACAATAACAGTGATCTTGAGCTGTGAGCTGCCCTGACCCATCCAGCACCATCTCAACTGTAGCAGGACCCTGCCTTGCCCTGACAGGGATGGCTCCTTCCACCCATAACTTCTCCTCACATCTTCTCTGTGGGATGCTCCCCGGGCAGGCTGAGAGCTGAGCCTGGCAGGTGGCAGAGTCCCTGCCCCAGCACACAGCCCCTGGGCAGCAGGGACCCTGCTGGCAAGGACAGCCCTGCCCACCCTGCCTGCACACACACACACACACACACTGCAGCCGTGCCCAGCACAAGGCAGCCCACATGCCCTGGCCCTCTGAAGCTGCAGCAGGGAAGCCCTGCTCTGCACCAGCTCCTCCTTCTCAGCCCTGCAGAGACATCTCAGAGGCTCTGGGCTACAACAGCTTGACAAGATCTTGTCAAGATCTGCACTTGCATTGACCCACACCCACATACTCACTGTGTTAATGGTGGTGAACATTTCTCCTCCAGTGAGTTGTCAGCTGTTGTCCCACACACAGCCACCTTTGAGCTCTCTCTGCCTCACTCCACTCCCCTTGGTGCCTGCAGGACCAGCAGCAGCCCTGCTGTGCTTAGCAGAGGAGCTGCTCCTTGTCAGAGCTGTCTCTGGGCAGCGCTGACTCTTCCCAGGAGCCTAGCCCAGCTCAGCAGCACAGCAACAGGACAAGGCATATAATTGAACCTTCGGGTGGGGCTGCTGAAGTCTCCTTGAACCTCAGGGACTGAAAGTTGAAGAAACGTCTCAGGAAGTGAATGTTGGTTGCAGACTCCAAAGTTTCTTGTAGTGTTAACTGTCCCTCTGAGGGACACTACTGGGAAAGCCTCTCCAGGGTCTGGTTAGTGTGGAAAACTGGAACCAATAATTACAGATCAGGAAAAGCAGGTGAAGGTGGCTCTGATGATGAGTGAACCTGGATGTGTTTCATTTATCCAAAGGGCCAAGCCCTGACCCCTGGACCCTGGCAAGACAGATCCTGTCCCTCACTCATTGCTCAGGGCTCTTCCTGGGGCAGTGGGAGGTGGACAGGGGCAGGGCTCTCCTATGACATTTTCAGGCTCCTGAGCATATACAAGGAGCAAGGAGGCCCCAGGGCTGGAAGGATCACTTGTCTCCTCCCAGGCAGCAGTGGCAGAGACAACAGCCAGAGACAATGCCGGCAAGACGTCGGCTCTGTCAGTGGTTTTTGGCTCTTCTACCTCCCTCTGCCATCTCCACCACAGGCTGTCCTACAGTGTCACATACCTCACACCTCTTTCCCTGCAGGCTGTAGACACCCACCCAGCTGCCCCGCATTCTATCCCCTTCCTTTCCTGGTGTCTCTCCATCCTCCCTGGCTCTGCCTTGGAACACAAAGCCTGGGGCTGATCCAGGCTCCTTCTGGGGACATGTTGCACCACAACACTGCCCTTAGAGTGAAATTTCTTTCTCCTTGTGTCCAGCCTGGACTTACCCATGTCCATTTTGTGGCATTAGTTCTTTAGCAGGCTGATTTCCACTCTGAGTCAAAGTTTCCCCATGTCCAGAACTACTCTTCAGGTACTCTCAGGCTACTCCTCAACTGTGCTCAGTCTCCACACCACTGAGACCAGGGCCCTCAGCCCTTCTTGTGTGCTTGAGGCCTCCAGACCCCATCTGGAGAAATCTCTGGGTACACACCAAGGGGTTTGCAGATGAAACCGTAGTGGTCATAGGGCAAGAAAGATGAAGTGAGACTATTAACTACGGCCTGTAGTGGCAGAACAAAGGGAAATGGTTTTAATTAGAAAGAGAGAAGGTTTAGATTGGATAGAAGGAAGAAATATATGATAAGTGGTAGGACACTGGGACAGGTTGCCCAGAGAAGGGGATGTCCCATCCCTGGAAGTGTCAAAGTCAGGAACTTTGAGCATCCTGAGCTATTGAAAGATGTCCCTGCCTATGGCCAGGGGCTTGGACTAGATTGTCACACTTTCCAACTCCCTGAAGGGAGGGTCCAGTCAGGTGGGGGTTGGGCTCTTCTCCCAGGCAACCAGTGACAGGACAAGAGGGCATGACCTGAAGCTGCACCAGGAGAGGTTTGGGTTGGATATCAGGAATCACTTCCTAACAGAGGGTGACCAGACATTGGAATGGCCTACCCAGAGAGATGGTAGAGTCACCGTCCCTGGAGGTGTTTAAAGAAAGGCTGGATGTGGCACTTAGTGCCACGGTCTGGCTGATGTGGTGGTCAGAGAATCACAGAATCACACAGAATCACAGAGTGTTAGGGGTTGAAAGGGACCTTGGAGATCTTCGAATTCAAACCCCTGCCAGGGCAGGATCATATAATCTAACCTACAACCTAATCTACCCTACAACCTAATCTACTCTACAACCTAATCTACCCTAACACAGGTCACTCAGGAACGCATCCAGGCGACTTCTGAAAATCTCCAGAGAAGGAGACTCCACAACCTCTCCGGGCAGCCTGTTCCAGTGCTCTGTGACCCTTACTGTAAAGAAGTTCCTCCTCATGTAAAGGTGGAACCTCTTGTGCTCCAGCTTATATCCATTCCCCCTAGTCCTATCACAAGGCACGAGTGAAAAGAAGCTGTCCCTTTCCTCTTGACACTTAGCCCTCATATATTTATAAACATTTATCAAATCCCCTCTCAGTCTTCTCTCTTCCAGACTAAAGAGCCCCAGGTGTCTCAGCCTCTCCTCATAAGGCATGAGCTCCAGTCCCTTCATCATCCTTGTAGCCCTCTGTTGGACTCTCTCAAGCAGATCCCTGTCTCTCTTGAACTGGGGAGCCCAGAACTCGACACAATACTCCAGGTGAGGTCTCACCAGTGCAGAGTAGAGGGGGAGGAGAACCTCCCTCGATCTGATGGACACGCTCCTCTTGATACACCCTAGAATACCATTGGCCCTCTTGGCCACAAGGGCACATTGCTGCTCCATGGAGAACTTGTTGTCCACCAGGACTCCCAAGTCATTCTCCACAAGACTGCTCTCCAGCAGATCACCTCCCAGTCTGTACTGGTGTAATTTATTATTCTTACCTAGATGCAGGACTCTACACTTATCCTTGTTAAACCTCATTTGGTTCTGCCCTGCCCAGTTCTCCAACCTGCCCAAGTCTCGCTGGATGGCTGCACAGCTTTCAGGTGTATCTGCCAATCCTCCCAGTTTTGTGTCATCAACAAACTTGCTGAGCAGACACTCTGTCCTGCCATCAATGTCATTGATAAAGATGTTGAACAGGACCGGACCCAGCACTGATCCCTGGGGGACTCCACTGGTTACAGCTCTCCAGCTGGATTTGGCACCATTGACCACTACTCCCTGGACTCTATTGTCCAACCAGTTACTAATCCATCTTGCTACCTGCTCTTCTATCCCATACTTCCTGAGCTTCTCCACAAGGATGTTATGGGAGACTGTGTCAAAAGCCTTGCTAAGGTCAAGATAGACTATATCCACTGGTCTCCCTGCATCTAGCCATCCAGTTACAATATCATCAAAGGCTATTAGATTAGTCAAGCATGACTTCCCCTTGGTAAATCCATGGTGACTACTACTGATAACCTTCTTATCTTCCATGTGCCTAGAGATAACCTCCAGAATGAGCCTTTCCATTATCTTTCCAGGGATGGAGGTAAGACTGACTGGTCTATAGTTTTCTGGAATCTCTTTCCTGCCCTTTTTGAAGGCTGGAGTGACATTGGCTTTCCTCCAGTCCTCCAGCACCTCTCCCGTTTGCCATGATTTTGCAAAAATGATGGAGAGTGGCAGGGCAATAACATCAGCCAATTCACTCAGCACTCTTGGGTGCATCTCATCAGGGCCCATGGACTTATGTATATTCGACTTAGGTAACTGGTCCTTAACCCAGTCTTGATTGACCAGGGGAGAGTCATCCTTGCCCCAGACTTTCTCCCCTTCAACCAGGTACTGGAGTTCACAGGGGCTGGTCTTAGAAGAAAAGACTGAAGCAAAGAAGGTGTTGAGCAACTCTGCCTTCTCTGCATCCTCGGTTATTAAGACTGCTTTCTCATTCAGCAGTGGCCCCACACTTTCCTTGTTCTTCCTCTTGGTACTTATGTATTTAAAGAAACTTCTCTTATTCTCTTTTACCTGAGTCACCAACTTAAGCTCTAAGAGGGCTTTGGCCTTCCTTATTGCCTTCCTACATGCCCTGACTACTTCTCTATAATTTTCCCAACTGACCAGTCCTTTCTTCCATGAACTGTATAGTTCTTTCTTCCTTGAAATCTCCTTCAAAAGCTCCCTGCTCATCCATGTGGGTCTCCTAGTATGCCTTCCAAATGTTTTCCTCAAGGGAATACATCTATCCTGGTCCTGAAGAAACTGTTTTTTAAAAATTAACCAACTTTCTTGGGCTCCTTTACCCTCCAGAGTACTAGCCTATGGGATTCCAGCAAGTAGATCTTTGAAGAGTTCAAAGTCAGCCCTGCAGAAGTCCAGAGTTGCAGTCCTACCTACTGCTCTAGTTCCCCCTTGTTTAATATTAAATTCTATCATATCGTGATCACTATCACCCAGGCTATTCCCAACCCTAATGTCTCCAACCAGTCCTTCTTGATTAGTTAATACAAGATCCAACAGTGCACCCCTCCTTGTTGGTTCATCCACGACCTGCAGGCTCTCCTTCTCTGGCAGCCCAATAGTGGTTTGAACTGAGACTCAGGACACACCATATGTTGAGGTGTTTCAAGGCTCAGCTCATGTTTGGGCTCTGTGTGTGGTGCAGCATCGCCCTGTGTGGCCTGGGGCTTATGGACAACTCAAGGCTGAGCCATCTACACAGCTCCCCATGTGTCATCCCTGCATAGACAGGGCAGAGACAGGTAAATCAAGGGCAAGTCGCCTGCGTGCACCAGATGATACTGAAACTTGCTCATGAACTATGAGACAGAAACATCGTACAGCGGGATGCAGTGAAAAACTCAATAACCAAAGTTATTCAGCAGGCATTCTTTATTTTACGGTGCCGGAAATGTCCATCAATAGTCATGGAAGAGCACCAAGGGGAGAAAAGACCCTAAGCTTAATTTTATTACGCATGCTCAAAATATGTAAATGAATTCCAGGAACCCATTAGCATAAGAGTGTCCTTTGTGAGAAAAAGAATGAATCTGTATGTTCAGCCTGCATATAAACTGTGTACCCAGCTGGCATTGGGACGCACATTTGGAGGAGTGATCCCCTGTGCATCCGGCACCGTAAAATAAAGAATGCCTGCTGAGTAACTTTGGTTATTGAGTTTTTCACTGAATGAAAAGGAAGGAAGATGATCAGGTGAGAGCAGGGGTTGGTAACATGGTGGTTGTCTACAGCCTGCACAGGAAGAGGGGCAGGTGTGGGACACTGTAGTACACGCTGTGGTGGAGATGACAGAGAGATGTGGACAGTCTCAAAAGCCCCATCAGTGATGAGCTCTTTCTGCCCTTGGCTCTAGCTTTTGTCTCTGCCACTGCTGCCTGTGAGGAAGCACCTTCTCCTTCCAGCACCAGATTCTCAGGGCCTCCCTGTCCACAGCTGTGACCCTCGGTAGTGTTGGACCATAGTCCTATACTTGGCATCGCACATCCCCACCTCCCAGTGCTCCAGGAAGAGCAAGGATTGAGCAAAAGGGTCTTCCTTCCTAGGGGCTGGGGGTCAGACATTGGCCTTTTGACTTCATGTCATCCATCCATGTGTACTCAGAATCTGTTTCACCTTCATATACCCTTTGTTAACTTCTCATCTCTTCTTCCAGTGTTGTGATGTAACAAGCCCTGGAAAGTTTTCTCAGAAATGGTCCTCAGTGGGACCATTAACACTGCAAGAAACTTTGGAGTTTGCACCTGCTTGTGATCTCTGGAGAGGTTTGGTCACCTTCCTCTCAGTCCCTGAGGTTCATGGTCTCAGCACAAACACCACCTGAGGGGTCATTTAAATGCTTTGTTCTGTTGCTGTGCTGCTGAGCTGGGCTGGGCTCCTGGGATGGAGGGAGCTCCTTGCAAAAGGCAGCACTGCCCAGAGCCAGCTCTGCCCAGGAGCAGCTCCTCTGCCAAGCCAGAGAAGAGAGGAATGAAGAGAGTGAGAGAAGAAGGAGCCTGGGATGGGAAGAAGATTGAGAAGTCCCTTGGAATGAAATATTCAGAGCCCTCTATGAGGTAAGGTCCTGCATGAAGGGCAATATCTCTGAATTTCACTGGAACTTCTCCAAAACCTGGCACAAACCAGAGCCAGCAGAGAGGAGGAGGATGTGCTGCAGAGCAGGGCTTCCCTGCTGCAGCATCAGAGGGCCAGGGCATGTGGGCTGCCTTGTGCTGGGCACGGCTGCAGGGTGTGAGTGTGTGTGTGCAGGCAGGGTGGGCAGGGCTGTCCTTGCCAGCAGGGTCCCTGCAGCCCAGGGGCTGTGTGCTGGGGCAGGGACTCTGCCACCTGCCAGGCTCAGCTCCCCACACAGGAACTGTGGGGAGAATGTGATGGTGGAAGAAAAGACCTCTGTCAGGGCAGAGCAGGGGTTTGTTCCTTTTGAGAGTGTGCTACGTTTGTCAGGGCATAGTAGAGCTCCATCCTACCCCTGAGCAAGGGGAGTTTCAATAAGCATATCAAGGCAGCAGTTTCCTTTGAATTTTTATCCTCTGGCTGGGCTGGGTTGGAAGTGTGAAAATGGAATTTGTCTATCTGCTCTGGAGCAGGCATTGAAACTTCAGATCTCATGAGGACTTGTCTGAGCTGCTCCTGATCCCCTGCACAAGCAGAGCTGCTCCTGGGCAGGATAGATCTGAGCTCACAGACAGTGGGATGGGCTCTGAGAGCACTGACAGGGAGCAGACTTGGGCACAGAGAAGCAGCTCCTGGCAGGGACATCTCCAGGCAGCAGAGACAGGGGCAGGGGCTCAGAGGGATCTGTTCCCACAGATACCTTGGCAGGTGGATCGGTGACATACCTGCCATTGCTGCAGGAAACCCCTGGTCTTCTCTCCCACCCAGCAGAGCCTCTGCCCTTACGGCCATGGGGAATCAGTCACCTTCTCAGTGGCTTCAGCCCTGAAAAGGAGAAATTCTCAAATACAAACCGTCTGTCCCTGTCCTGCCTCCATCGGCAGCAGCTCTCTGCCATTGCTCTAGTTTCCCCCTCCTGTCCCTGCTCCTCTTGGTCTTGTCACTGGACTGGTTTGTGGAGAGGGATTCAGATGCAGTTTAGAGACAAGCCCTGGGAGTCTTACCCTGCAGATGTGTCCATGGGAGTGAAGTGTCCCAATTCCCTACTAATGCCCAGTCTCCCAGTCACACCAAGGAGAAAACTCTCCCTTCAACACACCCCATCTTTAGCACATTGGCTTCTTCCCCTGCAGAGTCTTGCTGGGCTGCAGCTGCCCTCCACAAGGACACAGCTCTCCCATCACACCTCTGTGTTCTCAAGGAACCCCATGGAGAAGACTTCTCAGTGCTGAGGCCATGGGGATGCTGCTGGGTGGCTGTGCACAGGCAGCTGCACTGAGCCCTCTCTATCCGTGGCTGAGAGGGGAGAGCTGAGATCCTCCTCAGATACAATGGCATGGGGTGAGGGGTTTGGATATTGCAGTTGGACACTGGATTCCTGTGCTCCCAGCAGTGTCCAGGTTCTTCTCAGGGAATGTCTGGATCCTTCAGCTGAAAGACCTGCCAGCACAGGGCAGCTGAGACCAGTCAGGGCTGTGGACAGAGTGACTGTTCTGCCTCTGCACTAAGGGACAGACCCTTTGCCTCTCAGGGCACACAAGGTGTCCCTCGAAGTGGCACCAGAAATGGCAGCAACTCCAAAAGTGCTTCCTCAGTGTGGTGGGGCAACCAGGACAACATACACACAACAAACCCCTCAGCTCTGCTCTGCTCTGCAATGACTTGGGAGAAACGTCACTGCAGATATATTAGATACAGTGACTGGGTTTGATCTGAGTTCCCCCTACGTTCCTATTTCCTTCTGGCTTTGGGGCAGAAGTGACTCCTGCAGAGCCCCAGCAGAGCCCCTGCTCCTCAGGACACCCTCAGCCAGCCCCAGCCAGAGCTCAGGGAAGGGACCTGACAAAGAACCACCTGAGAAGGGAGAGGCACTTGGGGGTTTCCAAGGGAACTAGGATAGGATTTGCTCAGAAAACTCAGCTCTAACTTCTCACTGCCTTTTCCTCCTTGCACAGCTCCCCATGCCCAGAGACAGCAAATGTCCAACAGCAGCTCCATCACACACTTCCTCCTCCTGCCATTCGCAGGCACACGGGATCTGCAGCTCTTGACCTTCGGGCTCTTCCTGGGCATCTAACTGGCTGCTGTCCTTGGCAATGGCCTCATCATCACCACCATAGCCTGGGACCACCATCTCCACACCCCCATGTACATATGGCAGCAGCTGCCTGGGCCAGCGGGTTCCTCTATGCTCTGCTGCACACAGCCAATACTTTTTCCCTGCCCCTCTGCCAGGGCAATGCCCTGCACCAGTTCTTCTGTGAGCTCCCCCAGGTCCTCAAGCTCTCCTGCTCATGCTCCTACTTCAGGGAAATTGGGCTTCTCGTGGTCAGTGCCTGTTTAGTATTTGGTTGTTTTGTTTTCATAGTGTTGTCCTATGTGTAGATCTTCAGGGCTGTGCTGAGGATCCCCTCTGAGCAGGGTCAGCACAAAGCCTTTTCCACCTGCCTCCCTCCCCTGGCCGTGGTCTCCCTCTTTATCACCACTGCCATGTTTGCCTACCTGAAGCCCCCCTCCATCTCCTCCCCATCCCTGGACATGGTGGTGTCATTTTTGTACTCAGTGGTGCCTCCAGCAGTGAACCCCATCATCTACAGCATGAGGAACCAGGAGATCAGGGATGCCATTAGGAAACTGTTTACTGGGTTATCTTCATAAGCAGTAAATTGCTTGTTTTCTTCTCAAAATCAAACCTTTGGTATCTCATGACAGCCCAAGCCCAAATACTGCTATTTTTATTGATGATGGTTTTGTTATTGTTTGGGAGATTTTTTGTAAATTTACTTTAAATTTGATAATATTTTGTTTTACCCAAGAAATGTCATTATTTCTCTTTTTTGTATCTCTCCATTGCTTGTGTGACCCAGACTCTGTATAAATTAAAAACTCTTCTTTTCTTTGTGTTTACACAAAATAAAGGTCTCTGCCTTGACTGTTTTTGTCTGATGTCCTTCATCCCAGACTCCTATGGAGCTGCTGGGGCAGTGCCTGTGTCAGAGGTGGAGGGGAACAGAGATCCAGCCCAGCAGCACTGCCAGGGAGCACCAGCGCTTGCTCTGTCCTCAGCTGCTCGCTCTTCCCTCCCAGCCTCTCCTGCTGAGCCCCTGGGCTGGGCTAAGGCCTGAGTGCTCTGGCAGCTTGGTCCCAGTGCTGCTGCTGCGTGGCCGTGCTGTGAGCGCAGGCAGGGACAGGCCCTGGGCCCTGCTGGGACACAGCTGCCTCCACAACAGCAGCTCCATCACACCAGGGATCTCCTCTGTGTCTCAAATCTTCAGCATCCTTTCACACTTCCTTTCAAGAAAAAGCTCAGTAAGTGTCCCTTTGGGGAACACACCAGTGAACAGCCACAGTGTGTGTGTGTGGGGGGGTGGGTGGGATGGAGGGCGAGGCAGCAGTGTCCTCACACAGTCAGACATTTTCAGTCAGGTTCCAATGACAAGCAGAGCAGGGTCTGGTCTGTGACCTTCTTTGGTGGACACCCTGGGCAAGGTACCCCAGGGCAACTGTCTCAGACCAGGCTCTCACAACCACTCACAGTGATCCTACCAGGGGATCTCCTCAGTTCAGTGCCTGAAAGTTTCTGTCTTCTTTCAAAGTTGCTCTCAAGAACATACACAAGAAAGGGTCATTTAGATGAAAACCTCAGTGAACAGCTGAACAATACCAAGGATCTCCTCAGTCCAATATCTGAACGTTTTAGATCTTCTTCTAAAGCTGCTCTCCTTAATTTGCCTGAGGAGTCAATTTAAAAGAAGCTCACTGTTTTGCTTGTTTTCCATGGGCTTGGTTTGAACAGGTTTTGGTCCCAGTAAGACCTTCTAGGGACCTAGTGCTGGTTCAGGTGTTGCTTGATGGTTGCCAGTGACCATGCAGTGGGCATATGGTCTCCAACTAATCTGCCTGGTCATCCTCAACTGGACATTTTCTGAAGGGATTTAGGAGCTTCCAGGAGAACACATGGGATGTGCAGGGAGAGTGTGTGCCAGGGAGTCAGCAGTGAATGGAGCACACTGAGCATGAGCCTGAGCAGTGTGATGTCACCCAGAGATAATAAACCAACTCTGTGTGTTAACTGACAACAGAGAGCTCTGTGACACCTGGGGCCCACAGAGGACCCAGGGAAAGGAGTCTGGAGTACCAAACCCATCTCCCAGCACTGGAACAAGACAGGGACCTCTCAGCACCTTCCATGGACAGAGATGTGATTCCACAGGAGCTGTTCAGTGGCCATGACCACCATCAGCTGTGTCACCCCATGGCCCTGGACACCACAGTCCATGTGCTCTTCAGAGCAGCAGCCCCAGCTCCGGGCTGTGTGGAGCCTGGGGAAGGAGGAGCAGAAATTGGCTGCTCAGACCAGAACAGACATGCTGACCTGGGGAAAGGCTCTGTGGGGTGATGGGAGGTTCTGGGAGATGATCAGAGCACTGTGTGTGTGCAAGGAGGACATGGGACAGACAGTGCCTGGAAGCCATGTCACATTAAGAGTAACATCCCCTGGGAACCCCCCTGAATGCAGCTCTGGGATGGGCTCCCTTCACCCGAGCTCCCTATGTCCATTCCTCATGCCTTGGGACATCTCAGAGCAGAGCAGAGCAGAGCAGAGAGTTACAGTACAGGGCTGAGGGGCCTCCCAGCCTCTGTCAGTGGCAGCAGGAGGCCAGGGAGACACTGCAACTGCTGCAGAGCGCGGCCTGGCTTTGTACAAGGGAAGGACTCGTGTCTCTGAGCACCCTGGGCGGTGTGAGCAGTGCACGAGCCCAGCTCAGATGTGGACACCTGACACAGGGAAAGGTGTCCTGGGAAGAGGACAGGGACAGTGCTCGGCTGTGTTAGGGAGCTATCACAAGGCCAAGGTGTGGCTGGAGCTGAACTTGGACAGGGATGCAAAGAATGAGAAGCAAGGATTGGACAGGGACGTTGGCCATAAAAGGAATGTCAGAGGAATCATGTCCCCCTGATAAGCAAGACTGGCAAGCAGGTGACAAGGGACAAGGAGAAGACTGAGAGACACGACAACTCCTTTCCTTCAGTTTTCACTGGCAACCTCTCTCTCTACACCTCCTGACTGCATGGACCACAAGATGGGGACCTTAGGAGCCAAGTGTAAGAGATCATGTTTGTGAATACCTGAGGAACCTACCGAGATGAATCTCAGAGTCCTGAGGGAACTGGCTGCTGTGGTTGCCAGGCCTCTCCCCATGATATGTGAAAAGTCCTGGAGGTCAGGGGAAGTCCCTGGGCCTGGACAAAGGGAAACATTGGCCCA